>CAXIVR010000002.1:31260869-31299515 GCA_964035755.1 Teleogryllus oceanicus
GATCAGATGATGCAATGTCGTGATCCATTTCCTCATTCTTTCTTTGAGTCATTACATTTTGAATTGTCACCCACTAACCTTTTATGGCTGGTCACTGGAGGTTAAGCCCGTCTGGTGCAGCTGCCGGTGCCTCCAAATAAAAAGAATGACACAGCTATAAATTTTCTTGATCACTAAGTTATCGAAAATTGCAAATTTTGACAGTATTCCTCCGCTTACTGGAACATTACTTACCATGATATTATTTAGCGTGATTTCATTTGCTGTCACTTCATTTGTCGTGACTTCATTTGTCGTGACTTCATTTGCCGGGACTTCATTCGCCGGGACTTCATTTACCGGGATTTACGTACCGTCACTTCATTCGCCGGAACTTCATTTACCGGGATTTACGTACCGTCACTTCATTTATCGGGACTTTGTTTACCGGACTTCATTTACCAGAATATCATTTACAGGAATTCATTTACCAAGACTTCATTTATCATGACTTCATTTAATATGACTTCATTTAATATGACTTCATTTATCATGACTTCATTTATCATGACTTCATTTATCATGACTTCATTTATCATGACTTCATTTATCACGACTTCATTTATCACGACTTCATTTATCACGACTTCATTTATCACGACTTCATTTATCCGACTTCATTTATCACGACTTCATTTATCCGACTTCATTTATCACGACTTCATTATCACGACTTCATTTATCACGACTTCATTATCGACTTCATTATCGACTTCATTTATCACGACTTCATTTATCCGACTTCATTTATCACGACTTCATTTATCCGACTTATTTATCACGACTTCATTTATCACGACTTCATTTATCAGACTTCATTTATCACGACTTCATTATCGACTTCATTTACAGGACTTTATTTACGGACTTCATTTACAGGACTTCGATTACGGGACTTCATATTTCATTACGAGACTTCATTTACGGAACTTGATTTACGGAGACTTCATTTACGAGGACTTCATTTACGGAGACTTCATTACGGAGACTTCATTTACGGAGACTTCATTTACGGAGACTTCATTTACGGAGACTTCATTTACGGAGACTTCATTTACGGAGACTTCATTTACGGGGACTTCAGTTACGGGGATTTCAGTTACAGGGATTTCAGTTACAGGATTTCAGTTACGGGACTTCAGTTCGGGAACTTCAGTTACGGGACTTCAGTTACGGGACTTCAGTTACGGGATTTCAGTTACGGGGATTTCAGTTCAGGGACTTCAGTTGCGGGGACTTCAGTTCGGGGACTTCAGTTACAGGGACTTCAGTTACAGGGACTTCAGTTACGGGGACTTCAGTTACGGGGACTTTAGTTACGAGGACTTCAGTTAGGGACTTCAGTTACAGGGACTTCAGTTACGGGGACTTCTGTAACGGGACTTCAGTTACAGGAATTTATTTTCCGGGACTTTATTATCCGGACTTTACTTTTCGGGTTTCATTTATAGGAATTCATTTATCGGAACTTTATTTACTGGGACATTATTTACCGCACCTTTATTTTACCAGGACTAAACTTTTCGAGACTTATTTTACAGGGACTTTATTTGGCAGGACTGTATTTAGCGGGACTGTATTTAGCGGGACTTTATTTAGCGGGACTTTGTTGCGGAC
This sequence comes from Teleogryllus oceanicus, assembly GCA_964035755.1. NCBI lineage: Eukaryota > Metazoa > Arthropoda > Insecta > Orthoptera > Gryllidae > Teleogryllus > Teleogryllus oceanicus. The sequence goes on from CAXIVR010000002.1 coordinate 31,262,526, forward strand.
TTTATTTAGGGGACTTTATTAGCGGGACTTTATTTAGCGGGACTTTATTTAGCGGGACTTTATTTAACGAGACTTTATTTAACGAGGTTTATTTAACGGGACTTTATTTAACGGGACTTTATTTAACGGGACTTTATTTAGCCGGACTTTATTTAGCCGGACTTTATTTAGCCGACTTTATTTAGCCGGACTTTATTTAGCCGGACTTTATTTGCCGGACTTTATTTAGCTGGACTTTGTTTAGCCGGACTTCATTTAGCGGGACTTTATTTAGCGGACTTAGTTTAGCGGGACTTAGTTTAGCGGTACTTAGTTTAGCGGGACTTAGTTTAGCGGGACTTAGTTTAGCGGACTTTATTACCGGACTTTATTTACGGACTTTATTTATAGGGACTTCATTTATAGGGACTTTATTTATAGGGACTTTATTTATAGGTTTTTATTTACCGAAACTTTATTTACCGGACTTTATTTTTGGGGACTTTATATATGGAATTTATCGGACTTTATATACTGGAACTTTATTTACATTCAGTTCATTCATGAAGTCTCGGTTAATGGTTTTCCCAATAAATGAAGTCCTTAGTAATGTAATGTTAACGAAAACCTATTAATGAAGTCCCCATTAATGAAATTTCAGTGAACGAAGTCCCGGTGAACGAAATTCCGGTGAACGAAGTCCCTGTGAACAAGTAACGGTGAACGAGTCCGGAGTGAACGAAATAACGGTGAACGAGGTGCCGGTGAACAAAGTCCGGTGAACGAAGTCCCGGTGAACGAAATCTCGGTGAACGAAATCCAGTGAACGAAATCCCGTGAATGAAGTCTTGGTGAATGAACTTCATTAATGCTTTATTACCTCCCACTTAAAGTTTTCGGAACTCAGTAAATCCTATGCATTTCAGGATCTTCTGAGTTTACTAGACTTCCCCAGGGGACAAAGAAATTCCTTTTCTGCACGTGTAAACGCAAAGCTTTTATTCCTCAAAATTTTTAAAGTCTTTGCTGAGTCTAATAAAATTCCTTAGAGCAATTAATAAAACAGTATATCGGAGCGAGACATGGTCCTCAACGTCTTGAGGGGACAGATTATGGATTTTGGCCAACCCCAGAGGTTTATTTTATTTTCCTCCGTTAGAGCAACATGTGTTTAAAAAACGTCGCAGATCTTATTTTCGAAGAATTTTCAAATTTGCTAAAGTTACTAAGTATTTTATCTATAGAAGTATGTTATATCACTTTCCTGGTTTTAATTACTAAAAAAAATGTTTGGCCCCTGATGATTCAAACACGAATGAATTCCTTGACGTGTCGCTTGACTTGATGATTAATTACACAGTCTAATGTATAGATAAACTACGATCAGGGTGTAAGTATTCGTTCATCGAATGGGAAAAATCAAAGAAGTAGAGATTTCCCAATTGAGGCAAGAATTTATCATGTATTATCGTAGAGAAAGGATTGCATATACTACACTCTTCGTTTTTAAAATTAACCAATTTCAGAATTTACATTATCAATGAGTGCAACGAAAAATGCTGAAATCAAAAACACACGGAAGAAACAATACAACAAGCACAAAAATCATTTCAGAACACATAAAACAACGAGAATTTCAAATGGGGCAGATTACTAATTTAAACACAAAATATGAACACAAATGTGAACCCTTTTATATATGTACACCGAAATGCGAATTTGGTTGAATTGCTGTTTACTGAATCACTCGTACAGCTTGAAATAGCCAGATTTGTGGCCTATGCAAAACTTCGCATACCTTCCTCTTGTTCCTGGCTCTGTGACGATCGGTTTTCTTTTCGGTGTCCGTTCCTCCAGTGAGGTCCTGAATGAATGCAACGTATCTGCTCCTTGCGTACGTTGAAGCATACGCCTTCATTTTCCTGATGGATGGCCCCTTTCTCTGGAAGTGGTTCACATAATGTTCTCTCGGTCAGTGCATCTCCCATCAGGACGCAGAATATATTGAATGGGAATGAGAAAAACGACAATTCCAGATGAAATCAATTTAAGTAAAATAAAAACTGAAAAGCTGTGAAGAAACACACTCTTATCAGAATCATTATAAAATAAATTCGATTTCCCTGACCCGCGATTCGTGGGTTTCCGCTTCTAGTGCCTAGGTAGGACTCATACTTTCCATTTAAGATGTCATTACCAGTTAATAATGTTCTAATTGACTCACTCGATAAGGTCGATAGGATAATACGTATATTTGTCATATATTGATATATTTGTCAAAGAGGGGTGAAGAAAATGCCTTTTAGAAGAGTGCAAAACGTTTGTGTAGATGTAGATAGAAAATCCTGCGAGAAATACCCTGGGACCATCTCGCGAATTGTTTTTTGCTTCACTCATCGTCCCTGGAACCTAAAACGTGCAGTTCATGTGGCTCGTTGGTCCTGACCACAAGCCTTTCCGACCGACGCTACAACTTTTGTGCAATCGTAAACCCAAACGAGTTTTTTGGGCTGCCAACCTCCACAATCTCTGAGGAGGGGCTTGCATCTGCATCTTCCGTACGCGAGACAGGGCAATTAGGCCGGCGCGCTCGTGGCCCTTTGCACAGCGCGCGAACGGGAAGAGGTCAAGAGAAATCCCAAACCCAAAAAACGAAACTATATTCACAAGCAAAAGATCGTAGACTTACAGACGCCGATTACGTTACGATATTTTTGTAGTTTGCGCACGTACTTGTTGAAGCGAGGCAATGATCGTCCTTTCAAGTCGGATTTTCATTTTAACGCATAATAGTCATACCATGAGGTTGTACTCATATACAACCTAAGTATATAACTATTCATTTGCATGTACCGAAATTATATAAAAAACCGTGACGAGGCGTGTGGCGAGGCGTGGGTCAGGTGTGGGGCCAGTCGTGGCGAGGCGTGTGCGAGACGTGGCGAGACGGGGGCGTGAAGTGTGGAGGCGTGGGCGAGGCGCGTGGCGGAGTGTGGCGTGGAGTGTGGCGAGGCGTGGGGTCAGGTGTGAGACCAGTCGTGGCGAGGCGTGGGCGTGGAGTGTGGCGAGGCGAGGGGTCAGTGGGGCCATGTTTGGCAAGGCGTGTGGCGAGGCGTGGCGAGGCGTGTGGCGGAGTGTGGCGAGCGTGGGGTCAGGTGTGGGGCCAGTCGTGGCGAGGCGGGGGCGAGGAGTGTGGCGTGGATTGTGGTGAGACGTGGGGTCAGGTCTGGGGTCAGGTGGGGCCAGTCGTGTGGCGAGACGTGTGGAGAGGCGTGCGGCGAGGCGTGTGGCGAGGCGTGTGGCGAGGCGTGTGGCGAGGCGTGTGGCGAGGCGTGCGGCGAGGCGTGTGGCAAGGCCTGTGGCGAGGCGTGTGGCGAGGCGTGTGGCGAGACGTGGCGAGACGTGTGGCGAGACGTGCGGCGAGGCGTGTGGCGCGGCGTGTGGCGAGGCGTGTGGCGAGGCGTGTGGCGAAGCGTGTGGCGAGGCGTGTGGCGAAGCGTTGGCGAGGCGTGGCGAGGCGTGTGGCGAGGCGTGTGGCGAGAAGTGTGGCGAGACGTGGCGAGACGTGCGGCGAGGCGTGCGGCGAGGCGTGTCGCGAGACGTGGGGAGGCGGTGGCGAGGCGTGGCGGCGTGTAGCGAGGCGTGTGGCGAAGCGTGTGGCGAAGCGTGTGGCGAGGCCTGTGGCGAGGCGTGTGGCGAGACGTGTGGCGAGACGTGCGGCGAGGCGTGTCGCGAGGCGAGTGGCGAGGCGTGTGGCGAGGCGTGTGGCGAGGCGTTGCCGGAAGCGTGTGGCGAGGCGTGTGGCGAGGCCTGGCGACAAGGAGAGCCTATCCCAGTCCGCTGGCGGTGCGTGCGCCGGGGCGTGGGGGGCGCGTGCGCGCAGGTGTGCGTGCCATCTGCACCAATGCGGCAATTGGCGCTCTTATCGCCACTGCCACCGGCCGAGTTAGCCCAGAGCGGACATGGTCTTGCAGCGACAGTTGGAAGTGTAGAGCTTGTCCCTGTTGGGGCGATGCCTCGTCAGGGTGATACCTGCGATGGAGAAACATCTGTACACCGACTTGTAAGTCAGCGCCAGATGTATCATCCAACTGCGGAGAAACACCGCCACCTCACGGGTTCGATATTCGCTACACTAACTGGTGCAATGGCATGAATTAACATGCCCGGAAACGGTCATTGATTATGCCCGAATCAGTCCCTTTTGGGTGTACATGTCTATTCACCTAATTTGTGTCCGCAAACCAGTGACGTCAAGATAGTATCATCAAAACTTGTGACATGGAGGACATAAGAAATTTGCCCTCCATGCAGCTGAACACTCGCAAAGGAGTAGTTGGACAGGATTTGGGTCTCAAACGTACGTGTAGACGATTAGGTTACCAAAAATCAAGGAAATAACATGTATTGTTATGTTTATTAACATTTATAGTTCTGCGTTTACCTCCTCTTCAGAGAAACAAAACGTTTCATACCATTTGACGACATACTTCTGCGGAGGGCTTTAACTGCTTGTAACAAATACCTCAGCTTCTGCGTCAATGACACTCTTCCCATCCTATTCGTCGTCCAGTTTCTCGAATCCCTTGAGCAAATGCTGACCCTTGTTTTACTTCTGGACATACATGTACCTTCGCTATTTTGACATGATCTCTTGATCTCAGTGGGGAATAGTGATTCAAATAATCGTTTTGCATGTTCTTGAGGAGTAAGTCCATTCCGTCACAAAATCATGATCTAAGATAATAGCCTAAATAAGTGGCTGATTTTCCTTGCTAATAGTATTTATTACACGAGAGCGAATATTTCGTTCAATTGTTGTTAAAATGCTCGTTGCCAGTGGTATTTATAATCCAAATTAATATGTATGTAAGTTAGGGTCTGGATCCCAGAGCTCACGAAACGTGGACAGATAACACTACTACCCACATAATATCACAAAAAGTTTTATGTGTTTTGATGTTAAATAAACTAAATGGGTTTTTGGTTAATGATTGAGAATCGTTCTAGTAAATGTTTCGTTCGATTGAACATTAACATTTCATTTGATATTATATTCTGATCGTCAGTTTTAATTTATTTTATTAATAGTATTTCGGGAAAAAATTTTCCTCAAATTCGATCGTACTTTCAATTTGATCCAATTTGACTAGCTCAGTACTCTCGCGGGCGGACTGGTAACCACAGCCACCTGCGACAGCATGCGACGGTAGGTCAGGAGCGTATCCGGTAGGTGGCCTTGGCTGAATCCTGCAGGTCAACTGCCACGAAATGATTCAAAGTAAGAGTTTAACTTATGAAAGTCGTAGAAAAAGTGCCGTATGAACGCGTAATGGGTATTAATAAACTCGTGTGAAGTTTACGATACTCGCTCGTTCCTCGCTCGCTTCGTAATATCACACACGTGTAATAATACCACTATTACATCATCGTTTCATATCGTCTACATATACGAAAAGTAAAAAGTGAAACCAATAAAAAGTTTATAAATTAGAAATGTGGCAAATGTTGCAATTGCAACAAAATGTGATTGAAAAAAAGGTCTTTATCAACACACAGGTTCAACCACGACAGATGGACGCGAAATCGTATAAGTGTTACATTGATTATGTACCGAACTTAACCGAAATATCAGGAGAGAAAAATTATTGGAATGTGCGGAGGAAAGTGGCATCCAAGGATGCTGCTCCCACATATGAGTACTTTTATTATTTGACACACGCTCGTTACTTGGCGAATAATTTTCGAAAGCCATTATTGTTAAACCGACTGTAATTTTGAGTATTGAGTGTGTATGCAATTGCCAATCAGCGATTGAATACACGTGCCTTCGTTCCATTTCGTTCTCTCGTTGGACGATCTCACCCGGCATGTCTCCACTGGCACCTTGTCCGGAAAACATGTACTCAGTAGCGAGCGTGCAAAACACATCGTTACACAACCTCAGCAGTATCCTGCCTAAGACTCATCCTACCTACATTTCTAGTTTTCTTCCATTCTCAGGGACCCCTTGGAGCCATTACCTTATCCTCTGATCCTAATCCTGGTACTACCTCTTCCATTATTCATTCCCTTCATCCGATACCACCCTTTCTCACCTGTCATGTGAGTCACGATACTGGCTTGACCCTCCTGGAGGTAAAAATGAGATAAAAAGAGCAACTACAGTCAAATGTGGCAGATAAATATCTGTATAGGTACTTCATGCATTAGATCTGAATAATGTATTATAATGTGCAATCTCTTTCAAATAAAATTGAATTTATCAAGGTAGCATTATAGTGTGATCTGAGTCAAAAGATGTGTTTTGCTTTACAGAACATTGGTTTGTCTCATATTGATCTAAATATACTCCAAATTTCTAGTTTTTATCTTGCAGGATCTTACTGTAGAGCAGGGAATCAACTCAGGGACCTCCTTACAGTGGTTGAGTGTATTTACGTAAGAAATATTATTGGTTCTACCTTCTTGTCAGAATTCAATTTATACGCAGTTGAATGTTTTTAAATAACAGTCGTACATATTTATACGTTCAAATAATCTAACTTCGCATCTACAGACTTCAACTAAAGCAGCTTTAGATTATTTCAATTTTAGAAAATCTAGAGATACATCTGAACAAAATTAGTAACTTCTCTTTTAAATTCATTGTTATATGTGGAATTTCAATATTTATGTATGAGCGAAACCAGGAAAAATATCAGTATCTCAATTTACTTCATTATTTTAATTTAGATATTACAGTGAACGTACCTACACGGAATACACTTAAATCACAAAAGCAATAGGTCGAATTATAATTAACAAACCACAACTAGATATGAAATAATAACGAATAATCTAGTATACAGTGACCACAATGCACAAATTCTTACAATTACTAATACATGAATACTGACACAATAAAAACACACATGTGCAGAGCACTTACTAAAGTTAACATAAAATTTGTTTACGGGCTACTTTCTTAAGGAATCATGGACGTAGTTTATAACGCTATTGACACAAATGGAGAATTAAATGTGTTTTGTCAGCTTTCATTTCACTTCAACGCGTTCTTTCCTCTTAAAAAAGAAAATTAAGCATTTCATCGAAAAGTAATACTTCGATCACAGGCAATGTTATAAGGACTTCGTGTAAAACCAACGTACGCTTTGCTTTTTTTCTAAACATCAGAACGTATCACGCTAGTTCCATGTCTACTTTTGAGAATACAAAAGAATTTTTCAGGAAAGTAATAGGTCAGGCAAAAATAATGAAAAGTAATGAGGATATTTTGAAATCTAGTAACAAAAGTAAAGTAATGTGGAATATCGTAAACGACACGTGATCACGATATATCGTAGAGAATGTAGTTTTAAAGGATACTGAAAAGAGTAGCAAGTAATCCAGAAAAGTTGCGAATCTCTTGAACCAACACTTTTCTAGAATTGGAGATCCACGATTGACTAAAACCATAAAATTCAATATCATATGCTTCTTATTATGCCCGCTCTGCCTTGAGAAACAATGCAGCGATGGGAATTTGAGAAGTTGATTGTTGAACTGTGTGAAGACAATGAAATGTGAAATACTGTTAATTTCTTCTCTTTGTTAAACTTAAGAACAATTGAGGCATTGTTTTGTTTATTTATATTTTTGTTTAACAATAAAAGACAAAAATTGAGTGTGATGTACTATGGGAGATATGTATTCTTTGATTTTTCTGAAATTCTGGTATCTGTACCTAATCCACAAACATGTAGCATTCTTATGGAAACGCAAAGTTTGTTCTTCGATTAATAATGAGAATTTGGGGACATTTCTTGTCTGTGAAAACGTATGGAGCGTTTAGCACTACATGTTGAGACAAGGAGTAACGTGTAATTATTTTATTTATTTATTTATTTATATATTTATTTATTTATTTATTTATTTATTTATTTATTTATTTATTTATTTATTTATTTATTTATTTATTTATTTATTTATTTATTTATTTATTTATTTATTTATTTATTTATTTATTTATTTATTTATTTATTTATTTATTTATTTATTTATTTATTTAGTAAAAAACAGTCAAAAACTGTATGTGACGTATCATCTACGCACGCTTTCTTGAGTTTCAGAATCCCTCCAACAAATGATTTTTTTATGATTTACTAGTTCATTGCAGTGTGTTTATGGACATAGAAAAACACAAGTGACGGTATTGGTAATACCCTTGCGGACCTTTCTGATTCTTTATGCCCGCGCAGGTCTATTAAATACTTTATGCTTGCTCTAATAACAACACAACAAACATAAAAAGTTTATTTCAATTTTTAAAGTTAAGATAGAAGAAAAAACAATAATAAATAAAAGGCATAATGTTTAAATAAGTAAAATAACTCGTTATAAACCTTACTTTGATTAATTGAAATAAGGTATAATATTATTACATATGCGTTACGAGAAAGTATGTGTGGTTTTAGCTCCACTAATTTTACCTCGAAGCTTTGTCAACGCTACCCATCGCGTTGTGCAGAGTCGGCGGTCGTGCCCACAAGGCCGTGCTGCTGCTTACTTTCCGGGTGCGTGATCCTTGCGCTTGAAATCTCAATAATTGAGGTTGTAAAATGCAGAAGTCTTTAAAGGGGATAGGGTGGCTTTTCAGATTACATTAATGAGCGTTAGATTATTATAATGTATCTACTTTACCAGGTATCTTATTGATTGATTTGATTGATTTTTCGTGTTTCCGGGCGCTCAACTGCTTCGTCATTAGTCCCGTTAGTGTAGTGTATTTTTTCTCGGGAGATGGCCGTGATCTTCCCCCACTGGATGGCGAGATCCGGCACCGACCTACCGTCGACTAGTGGGGTTTTCACCTAACCAGGACTCTCGCACCAGCGGGGCACCGCCCAGCCGGACAAGCTCTAGCTCCGACCGGTCTCCCGGAATATGTGATAGTGTGGTGCATGTTAGTGTAAGTGTGTGTGTAAGAGGAGAGGATAGGACAAGGAAGAGGAAGGACAGATCGCGCGCGGTCCGTGGCCCGTTTGGTAGGGTACTACTCCGGCATTCGCCTGGTGTTGATCGGAGAAAGCTCGAAAACTACCGATCAGAGCCGGCCGCGAATTTTCCTCCAGACAGCACTGAATTCGACCCCGCTGAAAAGCTGTTCAATCCCTTTCCCCCCCAGGACTGAATCAAGACTGGAATCTAGGACCTTCCGGTCAGAGGCTAACGTGGCGATGAGCTGAATTCGATTTTCGAATCAGGCGAGAACGCATTGAAAGTGCCGGTCGGAGCACATGTTACAGTGAACTCAAGCCATGAAATTTCGCTTCGTGGCAGAATTAAAGCAATACTAGTGAGAACCCGTCAACATTCACGAGTGAGATCTGAGATAAATGTACAATCCTGTGCCCAGACTAATGTTCACAATATGTTGCATTGTTTGGATCTTCAGGGTATAACAAAGATATTGTGATGTAGAGTTCCCAAAATTTTGAAAACGTATGGCCCATGACTAGGTGGCAATGCAATATCGGCACCAAATTACACAAAAGAAAGAGCACTATTATACTGACGGATATTATTTCTAATGTTTTTTGATGTGTCATCATCTATAAACAAATTTGATTACTTCTGGCATATTTAACCGAAAGGTAAACTTATTTTCCATTTAAGCAACACAGAGTAAACTCGTTTGCAAAATTTCTCTCCCATTGGAAATTACAAAGCAGAACAAAACTGACATTTGGAGCAACGACCAACAGAAAACGAAATGACCTCACTATCACGACACCTACGCTGACTTTCTCTTTCCCTGCGTCCAGTTAATGTACGTTTGCGTCTTTTGGGGCACGTGGGCAACGATTCGGAATTCGACATAACCTGTGAACAACTTCACTACTTCAGTACAACCAAGCAAAACCCACTGTCCGAATGTTCTCTACAAAATACACCACAAAAGCAAATACATGCAAACTGTCAATGCCACAATGCAATTAATACATGAAACAAACCTTGACGAATTGTAAACAAAACTCAACAATCAAAACAAAAAAGGCAGCGCCTGTGAAGCAACGTGGACTCACATCTGGCGTTTCATATAATCGATTTTAAAACAGCCACCCTTTGGAAAAACAATTGACTATTGATAAGCGTGCTATTAAGAATGATTTAATTAATTTACACCGTGAATGTTGGTGAATAACACAAACAATGTTGATAGACGCATCTAGGGATCACATTCTTTCATTTAAAGAAGCATACTACAATCGAGTTCCAGTAGAAGCTCTAAGCAAGTCGTGTCAAGAATACCTTATTTTTAAATATATAGATAGGGCATCTAATGCGACTCACTGATTCTGCAATGAGAGTTCGGATGCAAGTCTGTGAGAATGCATCTGCAAAGCCAAAGTCTCTTGTAGAGAAGTTCATCTACGGAACGTAGTCTTGGAATTTTGAAGGCTTGCGTTAGAGACGCAAGTCAGAAGTATGAACTCGGAGTACAAGTCTCAGTAAAACTCGAATGGCAGTGATAATTGAGGAAGTGCAGGATTCAAAATTCGAGCTGGAGAGCCTCACCCGCGAAAACGAAGGCTTTGATCCCATCTTCTGATCCGAGTGCCTCACCCTGATTGCTTAGAATCAGCTATCGGGAGCGGTGGCGGGGCGACACTCGAACCAATGGTGCGCTAGCTCATGTGGCACAAAAAGAAAATTGCCGTTGCATTTTCGGTGCGAAAGTTACTGCACGGCCCCATGCGGGGGGGGAATACGCCCCGACCTCGCGATCAAGTGGAATCTGGTAACTGCGGCCTCCAATCGGTCAGAAATTATTCGTTGGCAAAAGGCCGCTGTCTGACGCATGTATGTTGGTAGTTGATGGAGTCTCCGCTGACCAAATTGCGGGTATTTCAGGCATCATGTACGCGCGAAGTGCAAGGAGTACTAACGCCTGTTTCGCCCTGCTATCCCACTCGCAGAGAAGCCGGCTGCGCCGCAATGTTTAGATAGAAATATTTGGAGCCATTTTTGAGAAAATAGCAATTAAGCGTTTTCCTGAAAATGCAGGTGCAAAACTAATTTTCACAGACAACTGTTGTGTTTGAGTAAGTTTGTTGACATTACTCCGGCACATGCTTTCATAAATATAATATTGTGGAGAAATCGCGCCTCAAAAGTAGGTATTACTGACGTAAGAAACAAGTAAAAAGAAATACATTTTTGTAATTTTTGAAAAAAAAAAAGAATATTGCAAAATGGCGTTTATGACATCGCATTTTGGTACTCACCGTACCAAAATTTTAAAGAAAAACATTTGGAGCCATTATCGAGAAAATATTGTTTCGCAAATATTACAAGCACTATTGCACGAAAACTACTAAAATTTCCAAAAACGTCTACATGACCTAAATGAAAGAACTAGTTATGGACAACAAACTGTATTTGAAGGAAAGTCTCCATCTTCAATATTGTATACCCTCTCACAGAATGGGCGATGCCTTGGCCAAATCTGGCTTTTCCACGGCGAACAACATCGCTGGACGCGGCCAATCCTGGCGTCGAGGCGTATCCGCTCTTATCGTGGCTTTGCTCCAAGTTTCAGACACGTCCCCCTTCCTCCTCGAAAATTTTCCTCCTAGTTATCGCAAAGGGGCGGAGCAATTTCTGAGTCAGTGACGCTGCCTCGCTAACGTGAGCAGGGGTAACAGGAGAGGGAGGGGTGAGAGGAGGAGTAAGAGGAGGTAACGGGAGAGGGGGCACAGAAACGAAACGGATTGGTGCGCGCGGGCGCGGGATCACTCCGCCAACCATTGCACTGGACGTTGGCCCTGAACCCCGTGGACGCTGACGAACCAAGGGGGCAGCGGAGTCTGGGAAGGGCTGTAGGCATTTTTATCGAGTTCTTTACCATGAAAAATTAACTCCACAATTTATGGTATCTAATATTTTTGAGAAATTTGTGGCAAAATTAAATTAATAGTATTGAAAGTTTTGTTTCTTCAAACTATTTTAAAATGCTAATGGTTCTAAAGCAAGGAACACTAATTAATACATAATCATTTCAGAAACACACAATATAATACATTTACACTAGCTAGACTGTTTCTATCAAGCAGAATTGGAAATTCATGTTCACGTATTTAAAAACTTGTATTTGACATTATTACGCCTTTATTAAGAAATGCAAGCAATACATTTTATTACGCATTATGAATGTAATCGCCGATGCCTCTATGAGCAGGTGCATGCAAACAGTATTTCGTTAATCAATTAAAATCACTGCCGGGTGTCCCAGTGAATTATCATTGCAAAATTGCTATTAATTAATATTATTGAATTCATTTGTAAAATTGATGCAATTTTATAGTGATATCAGTGAAAAGGAACTACAGGAACCTCTCATTAGAAATATTTCGAAAATATAATTGTCTTATTCTTCATATATTTTTCAAAAGTTACTATTTTTTCTGTTACACTGCTGAGAGATTATATCTATCCCTTTAGTGATATTTTATTTATTTAAGGTAATATACAGGTAAAAGTACACATCTGATATGGCCTGGATACGGGCGCTATAATTAATTATTTTCAACATATCACATTGCATATATTAATGGCAAAAATGTAATAATTGATATCTAAAATAAATAGCTAATAATATAAACAGCAAATTTTTAATTCTTTTAATTTGTGGAAATCTACACTGAAGTTAAATATTTTCTTAAATATTTTTGAATAACCACGTAGTAAAAAAGAATAAATTTGAAAACTTTAAAATGTACAGATCAATGTAATTTTCTTAAAACGAGCTGTTAAGAAAGAAGCAAAAACTTGTTTGAATAAACTGTAAGAGATTAATTATTTAGTTAAAATTTCAATTCCAGGACAATTTTCCAATTAAAATATTTAAAGCGGAACACAGTGTTCCAGATCGTATTATCTTTCAATTTATGTTAGGTTTTGCTACTTAACCCCCAGAAACAGTTTCTGGAGTGTTTAGTTCGATTCAAGAAGCTCTCTCACCAATTCAAACATCGAAACCTTGTACGGTTATCGATATTGAAGTAGAAACGGTTTTTATTCACAGGAAACACACCGTCCTTGTTTTTCTAATGATTATTTGTGAAATAATTTTAGCCATTGTAAGATATACGCATGACAAATAATTTGTGCTCATAAGATCCCAATACTTGAAATGCATATCGAACCTGAAAATACATTTAGTTTTTAGATCAACACGGAAAACACAAGAGATTCAATGAGATCACAAGTTCTCAAATCTGAAAACTAAACTAAGTCTTTGTATTTTACGGGAAATGGAAACTTCATACCTTCTTTAATAATATAAAAGGAGCACAATGTGTTGTGCTCAAATATCTTGTCAATTACATAGTGCAATATTATTATAAAGATTTTCTGAAAATTTGTATAAAAGTCAAATAAAATATTTTTTATTAATTACAAGATTAAAGAGTAAAAACAGTAAAAAATGCCTAATTTTAAAATAAAATAAATGACAAAGACAGTGTTACATCAAAACGCAAAATTAGTTTATAAAGGCATGTTAAAATCATCCCTTCGCATATTAGATTTATAAATCCATAGCTAAGAAAGTTTAAAGAGTTTGCGGAGGACAGTAGCCAGCATCTCCTCTATAGTCGACAGCTATGCCTTCTTCGGCTCTTTCATTATCGCAGTGCACAGGAGCATGCTTTGACAGAATCATTCACTTCATTTCTAGGGGATAGAGGGGTGGGTAACTGCACGAGATATCCGTGCGAGTAGCGGTACCGATCCGAGTGAATAACAATTCTTGCCTTGGGCTTGGGCCACGGCATGACCACGACAAGGGTCTTATGATCCTTGTGAGTTTGAAAAGAGTTCTGCCACTCTGTTTGCACTCAAAATGCAACGTTGGATAAAATCTTGGTAGTAAGAGTAGATATTACCATAAAGATGTCTTTCTGGCTTCCTCAACGCCAACTTTACTACCTAGTCAGAGGTTTCATTTCCGCTATCCCCACGTGGCCAGCGACACAGGAAAAACGTAATTCAAATGATGGAGAATTAAAGCGATATCTTCGATGTATTTGATGTTGGATATATGATGTCAAGATTTACTAGGAGAGAAGAGAAATGGACGACAAGGCCGTAGCTTCCTGGGTTCGAAGGGCCGCGGGTTTCCGCCTCGGACATAGATGTGTGTTCGTGATGTGCCCACATGTTCTCCTACAGAAAACCCCAAACATAAAAAATCACAGTGGTCGTTATGACCTAGTAGTTAAAGACATTAAAAATATATAAAACTATAACTTCAATTGTCAAAGAAAATTTACATATTTGAATTCGGACTTTCAATAATCGTTGCCTAATAAACTAGGACTTTATTTCCCTGGGCAAAATAGTATTATAAAACGGAAATTTATTTAATCAAAAATGAAATTTTCTATATATGGTCAACTAATTCGATTATTATTTATAACTTAATATTCATCTCTCTCAGAAGTTTCTACAATGTTACAATGATATTCATTGTAGTAATACATATTTTATTCACACTTTCTCTATTTCGTTGGTAAATAAAACATATTTATTAAACTGAGTACCACTGAATTTAATAATGTTCTTTCATTAATCTTCCATAGTTTTTTATTTGAGGAACAGTGACGGAAAATAATTGGCCTAATATTAGTTAAGACTTCATTAAATATTTTACTATATTTTACATTCTGGAAGTAGCACCTTTACTACAGAAACAATGATATCAAAGTAAATGGTATTTAGGGGTTTTGAAGGAAAATTTAAACTGAAATCACGAACTCCAAAAATATTTCCAGACTCTGCGAACATATATTTATTTTTAAGACCCGTTGTAGGAAAAGGACCTGTGTACGCATGGGTACCGCAAAAATTAAAACATTACTGACTTCTAAATCAATGTATTCTTTTTCCAAAATTAATATTATACTAGCAAGTTCATTAGGTTTCTGGATCAATGAGATCAATATTTCACGGAGGTATATTGCATTATGCTTATATTGCATTGTGAAACTTTCTGAAAACGAACTCTTTCTTTTTTACTTTACACTCTTCATTCGAATGCACTATACCGTTATTACAATTACTGTAGTAAATGTCACCTTTTATTAATATCTCTGGGATTTTTCAACGTTACAATTACTAATCTGTTTCAAATTTCTCATGAACTCTTTACTCTTCTTCTCAGTATAACTAATTCTACAAATGAAGTTATAAAATTATAATGTTTTAAATTTAGAAAATTGCTTGCAGTGAAAGCATAAAATTTTCGTGAACGCATAATCCTAAATTTTCTCATATATTGATCAATTGCACTTTCTTCTTAAGGAGTAGAAAGTTACGTAATGCTACGCGGAAAAACGGCGGTGTCTGCAGAAAAAACGCATATTACACGGCCCTTGTGACGAAAAAATGGATAAAATCCACTTGCTAAATTTAGAAAAAAATCCTCCAAATCGTGGTGTAGCCGAATCCATGTTTGTGGGTGGTTGATAGCAACGAAAAATCGACTGACGGTAAAATGTCTGTCCATCATCCCTGAACAACATGGCAGCTAAACCGTTCAGCCGATTTTCACGAGAATTGATCTCCCAATCGATCTGGCTGATGTCATGGCGTCTTGAATTTGAAACGATATTCAATTAGGGGAGAATTACTTTACATGAAGCCCTGGGACATTTTTCAAATGTTCAAACAAATGGCTCCATAATTTTTATTACATTTTATGGTTGGATAGTGGGAAGTGCATTTAAAGAGAATATTGCAGGTCTCATGTTCGTTGAAAACTGATTTTCGTAAATGTTATTACAAGTAAAATATTGAAATTGAAAGATTTTTTCCCTTGATGAAACTTTCGCTAAAGATAAGATTTACTAAATAAGATCATGCAATTTTTCGAAACTTTTAGTATTTTCAACATAAGTTTCCGTGAAAATACGGGTGAGAAAGTACGCGCTGTTTAGCATCACTAGTATTCTCTAAAACTGTCCTACTTCTAGACATTAGGCTCGTCTCGAATAATTGCTAGTCCCTTTCCAGTTTTATTACGACAATGTGGTACTGAAGTACGCATGAGGAAAAGTAAAAATATTGTACTTTCTTTCTATAGAGAAAAGTTCGCATTCTATTAAAATATAATTATATTATATTAATATATTTAATATTCCCTATATTATACATTTTATATTATATTATATATCACAGTATATTTAAACTTAAAAGTTGACCTCTGAGAAAACGAAAAAATATATTGAAACGATTATGTTCTATTTTAGCATAGGTTTTTATTATATTTAACTACTTTCTAAATGGCAACTGAAGCACAAACCGCTTTGGCCGAATGGTTAACGTCATGGGTACGCTGTCAGCTTGCTAACGTTGTGAGTTCGAATCCAGGGAAGGTGATTTTGTTTCTTCTGTTATAGTGTGATTTCAGTGATAATATGTCCAATATTTTGTAATTAATATTAATTTTGAAAAGACTTGAAGGGGCCGTAAAAGGAGCCAGTTTGTCGTCCATCAGTACACGACGACCAGAAGCCTCTGTACTATCCCAATGACCGCTAGTGTCCTATTTTCAGAGGAACTCTATATATTTTTGAAAAATTGAAAAAGTTAACTTTTTCAAAACTACAAAATTGAAAATAGAGATCTTACTGGTTGAAAACTATTTTCCCAATTCTTCGAAATAGTATAATATTGCGGAGCAGTGACATTAGAGAAGAAAGTATATTGCTGTTGTAGTACAACTACTTCGTTATTTATTATAAGCATTATAATTTCTTTAGAAGCAATCATTAACTATTTGCAGATAATTAAAATATTGTTAGCATTATAACATTCAAGTTTAGGTTACAAGTTTTTCATGAATAACGAATGCAAATTTGTCCGGAAATTCTCTTAGTTGTGTTAATTGTTTTAAAAATCATGATATATTACTTAATACTAGGCGGTTCTGTATTTCAGACTGGTGTTTCGACGAGTTACAGTTCAGTCTTATCGCGTAATGTGGAGATCACCTTGAAGATATGGGAGGAGCAAGATAATAGTTCCATGGATGAAGCTACTTCGCGAGCCCTACACAAAAGACATTCGAATCGAAATATTTCTAACTAGAATCAACTATAGAATAATTATCGCGCTGATGATTCCACATTCTTATCAAGAATGTGAGTTTGCCTGTAACCTGAAGTAAATGTTGTACATCATAAGAACAATAAATTTCAGATAGAATTCATTCTACAACACACCCCTCATCGGTGCTGTAAGGTACCTCTGTGATAGCTCCGTGGATTAAACGCAATAGTAGATAGAGGAATGGACGCCAGATCAAATCCTGCCGAATATATATTTTTTACCTGATACCTGGAACACATTAATCACTATCATCACGAGAGAGACATTCCAAAATTCTTGCAAGGAGGAACAAACTTGTTTTTGTAAACGATAATGTGATTATATTAAGATTGTGTGCTGGTATTTTGTATTCCAAGCAATGTGACGAAACAAGGAATTTGGAAGAATGGCTAAAATATTAACGATGTCTCAATTGCAATATCATTTATCATATTTTTATGTAATCGTTAGAAATAATATGAAAAAGTCTGTACCAAGTTGTATAATCACTAGTAATTTACATATTCAACAGTTCTAGGAGATAATCAGAATCCTGAACAAGTCTGTGTTTATTATAAAATTTTGCAATAAAGGTAATTTCTTTGTTCTTTTTATTAATTGAGAAAGAATGTCTTTTACGTTTAACGAAGTTCCTTAGAGACTATTACGAACTCATTAAAATTACCATTTTGTGTTTGTGCCTTTGTAGTAAATGCTAACAGAACGCATCCTTAATTGTTTGTAACAATTGATAATTTTATTTCTTTTATGGTCTTCTTAAAATTTTTAATGTAAGTCTTCGGTAGGTGGAGCCACATTTCAAAATGTATGAACTCCAAAACATAATAAAGTACGATTTGACGTGGTCATGTAGAAAGAAATCAATATTTTTATTATTATCTCCATTTTAAATAAACAATGTTTGATATAAACTATCTTTAGTGCAGAATGAGCTGAGACTAAGTGGTGACCATTCAATCAGTCCCAATTTTCACAAAAGAAAATAAGGAATTTTAATTATTTAGTTATATCCAATGATTATTCGCCATGCTTGTGTAGGTGATCCAATGCACCGTCATATCATTTTAGTCTCAATATAGGAAAAAACAAGGAGGTGCGAATTTCGGATCTCAAAATGTCTGAGATAATGTCGTTCTTTTAAATCTAAATATTAAATTTATAAAATTCATAAATATGATAACGGAGTTAGATAAATAAATATATTATCATGTATTGTTAAAAACATCAGTTGCCCTAATATTGCATTTTCCAGAAATTGTACTGCTTGAGAACGAATATGTTTAGAGAATATGATTTCTATTTCGTCTTAAATGTTACTCTCAGAGAAAATGGAGAAATTACAGAACAAATATTTCGTATTCGTAGATACGTATTAAGGCTTGCAGATTACTGAAGACCAATAACTCTCTGTGGCTGAAATCGTTTGACACCGGGTTTTAAATCAGGTATTGAGGATCGGGATTCTACGCGATGCCTTTTTCTTCTGTTCCGCGTTCTGTTTTACCTGATCTGAGAATTAAAGATAAGAATGTTTAGCGGAAAATACGTGTATTTATTTATTGCTTATAAGATCTTTGCTTTGAACTTTTATACTATAATGTGTAATTAGTTTGATCCCTTTATTACAAATATTTATACAACGGTGTATTTATTTATATTTAGTTAGTAGAATTTAACCTAACTTCGCTTGGAATTAAGATAGTAGACGTTTTTGACATACATTTTGCATTCACTTCCAAACAAGTTTGTCACAACTCTGTCACTTTTATGGGAAATGAAATATGAAATGTTTATCCCGTTCGTTAGTGATATCCATATTGTGACCTGATAACCGTATTAATTGAGTACTAAAAATGTAATTCCCCTTCGGACAGGAATCAAACCCGCATCGTTCGATTTACGACCAGTTGCTCTGACCACTGAACTTCGAAAAAATACGTTTTACAGTTGGGTTCTTGGAAACAAATGCTATTCCCCACGCATTTACGATATTTGTCACCGCTGTCATCATTTACGTAAGTCAATATGAGGAAAGGTTTGGACCTTTATTAATTGATATCAAAGTTGTGACTTTTACACAACGTCGTGCCCAGATTGTGACAAATTACTTGTTTTTTTCTTGATTAGATAAATACATTCATATTTTGCAATATGAATCATTTATGTAAAAAATAAACTCACCTTGAAATATTGACAATCAGTAATGCAGAAAATTCTCAGTACTGTTTTTGTATCACCTTTTGGAACTGCTGTAATACTTTTAATTAGTTTGAACTATGATAATTCGTTATCTCAGCACAAAACAAAACTTGTGCTTCTCGTTTTTACTTTCTCGTATACGCACGAATATACGTAGTATAAGTAGTATATTCGTATGTGACGTATATACGTAGTATATTCGTGCGTATACGTAGTATAGAGAAAGTTATGTCATACAGCGGAAAATCGATTTCGCCATTAAACGGTAATACACGTTTTGGAGTCGAAAAGTGGTTTTATCAAACCGTCCGTCCAACCCGTCTGTGATCACTACTGGCGCATAAACCACACGTACGATCTGCAAATTGAAGAAACCCTGTTTTCGACAGTAGTTTGAAAGCTTGGAAATTTTAAAAAGTCTTTGAAATTTGGGGGTACTTTATGAAGCCTTTCCGGACATTTTCAACATTTTCAAAAACGGCTCCTAATTTTTCTGGTAAGAATAGAGTAAAATACACTTAGAAGGATGACATAGTTCCAATTTTCATGGTTAACTCTGAATTTTCCGAAAATTTTAAAAGTTTGAACATTTTAGAGGCGTCTTCCTACAACTAAAATTGAAAACAGATTTGTATTTTAAATGAAATTTGTTGTCCATAATTCGTTCTTGCATAACAACAATCATGTAGGCTTTCTTGAAATGATGGCATTTTTTATTGCAAAAGTGACAATATTTAAAATTTTAAGAATGGTTTGAAATGCAAAACTGCCATGAAACCGTTTTCTTTTTCTTACTATTAAAACGTTTCAAAACCGATTTGCGAAATCGTACTTTTGCACTGTTTCTTTCGTTGCAGCAACATTCCTACTGTCTTCAGCTAGCAAAACTCAACAAGTATCACTCGTCAACACATCTAATATGTAAACATTGTATAAGTGACTGCAGGAGTGACGTCATGTAGTTCAGGTGCTTGTTTGAAGAACTGGAAGACTCAGTTCACGTCCTGGCCTGTTCATACGCTTTTTTATTTTGACAATGTGTGAGATTTTAATTAATACTTTTCCTTTTCAATAATTTAAGGTATGCATTTACGGTTGTCGTTTGAGAGTTTTTCAAAAACGAATGAAGTAGTAATAGTGTAACATTTGTTATATATTAAATATTACCAATAACACGAGAAAATAAGGATTTATTTTTATATAAATGTAGTAGATGAACAAAGATAATAACTGCGTAATGATAAGGTGATTTTCTTGAAGTCAATAAATGTTTCTTAGATTCTAGTAATTACTTGCAGCAAATGAATTCTGAATGTCGGGCCGTGTCAGGAAAACTTGTCCTGCTAAGCTGGCGTTATCGTCTAATAATCCCTTAGGCAGAGGCGATAGGAGTTGAGCGTCAGGCTAGAACCGAAGCGCACGCAAAATTACATAGTACTGAACTGAAACATTCTTAGAAATAGAATTAACTATTTTATAGTGCCGCGTAGATTTCTTTGCTTTCTTATTGTCTCTTAAATTATTTATTTAATATTTTAAATTAGAAATTTAAACAATGAAGTTTGAATAAATTCATAAGATTCTTAATTGAGTAAGTTCACGGAAATGCTTACATGCGTCTGTGTTAGTAGCAATCAACTTAGTGCGTGCTTCTAGCGAGGAACAGCGATGATGTTCAAATCCGTACGATATCAAATGGTTTTTTTACTTGACGAGCAATGAAAATAAATTCTAATAACGATATCGAGAATGTTCCAAACATTCCTTCTCTTTGCAAGAGATACCATTACAAAACTGGAAAAGAATTTATGTACTTTCGATTACTGGTGATTTACCAGATCATTCACTACTCCATATTTTCCTGTTCATAGGCCCGTTTTGGTTTTACGTTGGTACGTTCGTTTCCTTCCCAATCCCTAATACGATATTACGTCCTTTGTAATTAACTTTATTGTTGTGTCTCACTGTTCTTTTGTCAAGTTTCGAGCTGAAATTTTTTCTTTGCTTTTAAAATTAAATGCTTACACTTCGCTACTACCAAAATATATGAAGAACTAGAGGTGCTACAGAATGGACAGACTCTCTTAGCAAATATTTATAATTTCGTTTTGTGTGGACTGGTTTTAAGGTTCTTGCCAGCTCACATAAGGTTCTTACCGTTCTCTTGCCAGCTGACATCTGTAACCGCACCATAGTATTTTTTGACATTTTCTCAACTTTTCGGTTCAAAATAGCTCTTTTTGGAATGTATTGAGTTTTGAAAAACTTCCTCTAAAAGTCATTTGAAGCACTTCTACTCACAAGTTAAATAATCTGTACAAATCTATTCAGTATAATGTTAACAGCGTGAGAAGTATTTCAAAAATTACATTTGTGTAATTTTAAAAAATAATAAGAATAGAGCAATATCGTTTATGTAAATGGATAGGCTGCATTGGCATTGTACCCCAACCAAAATTTGAAAAAATTTGGAGCCGTTTTTGAGAAAAATCTTGTTTTATATAAATTTTTAAATTGCAAATATTGCACGCCATATTGTGTGAAATCAACTAAAACTTCAAATTTTAGCGATTTTTTACAATTCAGGTCTTTTCGTGAAAAATTGGACATATTCTACCTTTATAAAGCGTATTTTACTCTCGCAGAGTAAACAGTCCTTACAAGAAATTTACAGAAACAATTTAGCCGTTTTTGAAAAAAATAAAATGTCGAGAAGGCGGCTAGAAATAGTCCCCCAAAATTAATGAATATTTTTCAAATCTTGCATAGAAAAGCACAGCTCAGGCAGAAAACGACAGGGATTTCTTCAATTTGGAAAAAATCGTATAGTTAAGGCGCTAGGATTGTATCGAATGGGCCAGACGGACGTTTTGGCGCAATTGGTTTTTGGCATCACCGGATCACAAAAACTGGAATTATGGCCTTTACACTGCGTGTTAAGAGGACTTTTCTCAATTTAGCAATTTTTGATTCGTTTTTCGTCACCAAGAGCGCGGCAATGATTTTTTCGCAGAAAATGCGCAGTTTTCGCGCAGCATTATATAACATTCTCTATACTACGTATATTGCCACTCCTGTATATACGTAAGTATACGAGAATGTATCTCAGTGTTTATTACATGCGTCCGCAGATAAATTTTTAAAGATAAGTTATTGATGAAGTTGAAAAAATAAATTCTTGGTTTTTAAAACCATGTATTTATATAATAAATATTCGATTATTAGTTGAAGTAAATATGTGTATCATGCCCATTTGCTCTTGTTCTGAAGGCTACCATTGTTGTGAATGATATTGATTAATAAACAAATCCATTATTAAATATTCTTCTTAATCATTCATTCAAGAGTATGCTACAGCTATTTTGCTAAACCATCCCAACCGCAGATCAAAATAAAAAGACTCAGGAGTCACGTGCCTCTCTTCATCATAGAAAAAATTCATTTTCTCTCTCTTAATGAACTAGTGGTAAACTAGTAATGAAGATGAAGATGAAGATCTTTTATTTATATAATATTATTTCATCAAACGATTCTTTACCATAACTTGACGTTTAAATACTAGTTACAATATTTTAGGAGACACCCAATAAGTCATGCAAGACTGGTAAACAAAATGTTGAAAGGTTTTGATTAGTACATAATCCAAATAACTAAAAAATGTTAGTGGATATCGTTTAAGACTTCGAAACGGCTCCAAAACCTTGCGAATTCATATATGCGATTTCACGCTTTTTTGGAGTCAACGTATCACTTGAAAAATAGGTAGAAAAGTAATATTTTTTATATCTGTATTAATCCAGAAATTAATAAAACATAAAAATGGAGACTCAAAATAAATAATGTAAAGTCAAGACATGGTTGTAGGAAATCTCGATACGATCTAGAACAGAAATAGGTATATTTCCAGTAGGAAAAGGAATTTAAATATATCAGGTGATTATTGAGCAGGGGATCTAATAATATTGACACTATTAAAAAATAAGCTAGGAAGGCCAGTATATTAAGTAGACTTCATAATATTTTTAGAAAACAAAAATTTTCAGAAAAACTAAGAGACAATATAAGACAATGGTGGAGGCTGTGTTGCGTATGAATCGAGTTAGAATTAAAGTGATGCAATAGGCTCTCATTTGAATGCTGTGAAGAGTAGTTTTTGGAGACGATGTTGTCAATATATTGTTTGATAGAATACTAAACGAAGAGATTAGACAGATAATAGTGATTGAGAGACAAATTGGTCGAAAATGTAGAATCCAAACAACTCCAATGGTATGCTGCAGAATGCATGCTGACAGAATATCAAAAATTATGTTGAGTAAATCCTTTCGAAAGAAAACGCGAAGGAAGGCCAAGGAAATCTTGTAAGTACGTCATGGATTTTGACAATGAAGGGCACAATAATAGAGAAGATGCCTGACGGAATAAAAAACATTAGTGTATGAAATTTTGCGAAAAACGGTCATTAGGAACTGTAAAATGCTGCTTGGAATTAATAATAATTACCTTAAACCCGAAGTGGAAGATACCGGATGAAGAAACCTTGTTATTATGTGCTGGCACAAGTAAGCGGGGGCAAAGATCTCTTGAATCTTGCCGAATCTAAACCAAAACCAAAGTTACCTTCTTATTTGAAAAATTAAATGAAAACAAAGAAAATTGATAGTTTTCTGAAGTCTTTGATAACAGGGAAATATCAGATATTGCTATTTGGTATTTATGATGTTTATAAACTTTGTCCATTTATCGGCGCGATCATTTTTCAGTAGGAACAACTATTCTTCCGAATTGACAGGTCGAAAAGTAAATATTGTATTTAGGTAAAAAAGATGATTGAATTATGTTTTCCGAAAATTGACGGGACTGTGGTAAAAAAACTAGCACAAAATAGTAAATTCACATTTCTTGTATATTTGCACCAATGAATATCAATTCACAATTAAAATCTATTTTCGATATACCAATAACATATATGTGGGTCTCCTTTAACACAATCTTTCTTTAGCGGCGATAACATAATTCACCGGAAAGTGTTCAGCAGTTTATCGACGAATGACAGAAAATGTAATTACAATAGCCAGTAGGACTTCTGATGCAGTATTCCAAAGGCAGATTTTTTAAAACTCCAGACATTTGTTCATCTTTCTCTCATGGTATGCAACATGTATTCCATAAATTCAATGTTGCAAATATCTAGTATGCTTTCGAGATCCTAAGACTTAGTAAAAAGGAACGCAATGGTGACCTGAAGATTTGGTTGCGAACCCGTACCATAGCGCAGATTTCTCCTTCTTCCCGACCTTGCATTAAAGTGGTCACGAAGTGTGACCAAATGCCAATGAATTATAAATTTGAGGTTATTTCGTTATTATTTAGATTTCTTTGTAAATCGTCTCTGCGTGAGATATACTATATACGAACACAAACTATCAATCAATGGGCAGTACATTTTAAAACGTTGTTGTAATATAGTAGCAATGCGTTTCAACAATAATAAATATTGTAGTTATAGTTTTAAAATTCAACCTTAATTCATATTATAGTACTTTAATTAAATTACTTTATAAATATTTTAACTTAAATGAAATTTTTCCCAAATAAAAAAAATTAATTGCTTATTTTTATTTAATATTTAACAATTCGACAAAATTATATATATGCAGTGCAATATTACTGAAGATGCGTTAGTGAACACATATCCAATAAATTAACAATTTTGTATGAAATGTAAAAATGTATGAAATAGAAAATTTTTTATTTTGCAACATTATTTTACAGAAGAGGATCTATTCATTTTCTAACGATTATCGTGACACAGATTTCGAAGTTTGACAAAATTTTGGAAACATTATTAACAATTACAATTTTGAAATAATTTATGACAGGAGAATCTCTAGTGATTCTTAATGGATTAGGCAGTGTTTGCATAAGTCTGCTTATCTAGAAGAAGTGGTGTAACATTCCGATGACGTGTAAAACTTTGTATTGCATTGCTCGTCTCTCGAAAGCCAAGAAAATATCGTAATGTAAAAATATACTTGCTATAATAATATAAATATATTAATTTCATTGCGTTGGATTGGAAATCATACATAAATTACATGTAAGTAATATATTAGTGTGACTATTTGTGTATGTGTGTGTAAGCTGTGTGTGTGTGTGTGCGTGTGTATGTTATAAATGTGATATTCCCTTACTTTCAATAAAGTAAAAAATAGTATCTTCAGTGACACTAGTAGGTGTACCAAATGGGCACCAAGTAGACGCACAAATGAACGCACAAGTAAGCAACGCAAGTAGACGCACAAGTAGACACAAGAGTAGACGCACAAGTAGACGCACAAGTAGACGCACAAGAAGACGCACAAGTAGACGCACAAGAAGACACACAAGTAGACGCACAAGTAGACACAAGAGTAGACACACAAGGAGACACACATGTAGACACACAAGTAGACACACAAGTAGACACACAAGTAGACACACACGTAGACACACAAGTTGACACACAAGTAGACACACAAGTAGACACACAAGTAGTCACACAAGTAGACACACAAGTAGACGCACAAGTAGACGCACAAGTAGACGCACAAGTAGACGCACAAGTAGACGCACAAGTAGACGCACAAGTAGACGCACAAGTAGACGCACAAGTAGACGCACAAGTAGACGCACAAGTAGACGCACAAGTAGACGCACAAATGGTGCTAAGTAGACACACAAGTAGACCTGCAAGTGAAGCTCACAAGTAGACACACAAGTAGACACACAAGTAGACACACAAGTAGACACACAAGTGACCACACAGTGACACACAAGTAGACACACAAGTAGACACAAAGTGGGCAAGAGTAGACACACGAAGTAGACACACAGTAGACGCACAGTGGGCACTGGTAGGTGCCTGAAGTAGACGCACATTGGGCACCCTGCAAGTAGGCACAGTGGGCGCTCAAGTAGACGCACAAGTAGACACACAGAAGTAGACACTAGAAGTAGACGCACAAGTAGACGCACAAGAAGACCTTTGATGGAAGCGCACATGTACGACGCACAAGTAGACAACACAAATAGACACACAAGTAGACACACAAGTAGGCACCAAGTAGACGCAAATAGACACACAAGTAGATTGTGATAGACACCCAAGTAGACACCCAAGTAGACTGGAAATAGACATGAAGTAGACACACAAGTAGACCATAAGTAGACACACAAGTAGACACACAAGTAGACACACAAGTAGACATGTAGACACTGATAGACGCTGAAGTAGACACAAGTAGACGCTGAAGTAGACGCACAAGAGAGAAGACCTTTCTGAAGTAGACGCACAAGAAGACACACACAAGTAGACGTACAAATGAGCCTAGAGTAGACACACAAGGAGACACACATGTAGACACACAAGTAGACACACAAGTAGACACACAAGTAGACACACGTAGACACACAAGTAGACTTTAAGTAGACACACAAAAGTAGACACACAAGTAGTCCACTGATAGACACTAAGTAGACTACCTTTCTGAAGTAGACGCTTTTAAATGTAGACGCACAAGTAAACGCACAAGTAGACGCACAAGTAGACACTAAATGGGTACCTGTTAGATACACAAGTAGACACACAAGTAAACACACAATTAGACACACAAGTAGACACACAAGTAGACACAAAGTAAACACACAAGTAGACACACAAGTAGACACACAAGTAGACACACAAGTAGACACACAAGTAGACACACAAGTAGGCGCTCAAGTAGACACACAAGTAGACACACAAGTAGACACCCAAGGAGACACCCAAGTAGACTTCCAAGTAGACACCCAAGTAGACACCCAAGTAGACACCCAAGTAGACACCCAAGTAGACACCCAAGTAGACACCCAAGTAGACACCCAAGTAGACACCCAAGTAGACACCCAAGTAGACACCCAAGTAGACACACAAGTAGACACACAAGTAGACACACAAGTAGACACACAAGTAGACACACAAGTAGACACACAAGTAGACACACAAGTAGACACACAAGTAGACACACAAGTAAACACACAAGTAGACCCACAAGTAGACACACAAGTAGACACACAAGTAGACACACAAGTGATACAAGTAGACCCGCACAAGTAGACGCAAGTAGACGCTGAAGTAGACGCCCAAGTAGACGCTACAAGTATACGCACAAGTAGACGCACAAGTAGACTACATTGCACAGAGTAGACACTATGTAGTAGACACAAGAAGTAGACAAACAAGTGAATACACACAAGTAGACACACAGAGTAGACACACAAGTAGACACAAAGAAGTAGACACACAGTAGACACACAGAGTAGACACAAAAGTAGACACTGAAGTGAACACACAAGTAGACACAAGTAGACACACTAGTAGACACACAAGTAGACCCACTGCCTAGGCTAGACGCACAAATGAACGCTAAATTCGCAAAGAAGACACAAGTAGACCCATACAAGTAGACTGCCTGAAGTAGACGCTGAGTTGACGCACAAATAGACAGACAAGTAGACATAAGTAGACGCTGAAGTAGACGCACAGTAGACACACAAGTAGACACACAAGTAGACACACACAAGTAGACCTGAGTAGGCACACAAGTGGACACACAGTAGACACACAATGAAAGACACACAAGTAGACACACAAGTAGACACACAGTGAAGACCTTAAGTAGACATGAAGTAGACCACACAGTAGACACCCAAGTAGACACCCAAGTAGACACCCAAGTAGACATGATAGACACCCAAATGGGCACCCAAGTAAGACACCCAAAGTAGACCCCCAGTAGACCCTGATAGACACCCAAGTAGACACCCAGAAGTAGACACCCAAGTGGGCACAAGTAGACACCCAAGTAGACACTAAATAGACACCTTAAGTAGACGCCCAGAGTAGACACCCAAGTAGACGCCCAGAGTGGTCACCCAAGTAAGAACTTTGATAGACACCCAAGTAGACACCCAAGTAGACACTTAAGTAGACACCCAAGTAGACACAAGTAGACACCCAAGAGTAGGAGCACCCAAAGTAAGACACACAAGGTAGACACCCAAGTAGACACACAAGTGAGCACAAGTAGACACACAGTAGATACACAAGTAGACACACAGTAGACACACAAGTAGACACAGAGCTAGACCACACAAATAGACACACAAGTAGACACATAAGTAGACGCACAAGAAGACACTAAGTAGACACTGAAGTAGACGCACAAAGTAGACCCCACAAGTAGACACTAAATGGGCCTAAGTAGACCACTGAAGTAGACGCACAAGTAGACCATTTGCCTGAAGTAGACGCTGAAGTAGACGCACAGTAGACTACTTTGAAGTAGACCCCATACAAATGAGCCTTAAGTAGACACAAGTAGACAGCACAAGTAGAAGCACAAATAGACGCACAAGTAGACGCACAGAAACCACCTGAAGTAGACGCACAAGTAGACACCCAAGTAGACACTAGTAGACACTAAATGTAGACACTGAAGTAGACACAAGTAGACCTAAGTAGACACATGAAGTAGACGCACAAGTAGACGCACAAGTAGACGC
The DNA here is from genome assembly GCA_964035755.1 of Teleogryllus oceanicus. Classification (NCBI taxonomy): domain Eukaryota; kingdom Metazoa; phylum Arthropoda; class Insecta; order Orthoptera; family Gryllidae; genus Teleogryllus; species Teleogryllus oceanicus. Next base: position 31,291,446 of record CAXIVR010000002.1, read on the forward strand.
ACAAGTAAACGCTGCAAGTAGACGCACAAGTGGGCCTTTGCTGAGTAGACGCACAAGTAGACGCACAAGTAGATGCGCAAGTAGACGCACAAGTAGACACACAAAGTAGACGCTCCGGTAGACGCGCAAGTAGACGCACAAGTAGACGCGCAAGTATGCGCACAGTGAACCGCCTGAAGTAGACGCACAAGTAGACGCACAGTAGACGCACAGAAGTAGACCACACAGAGTAGACACACAAGTAGACACAGTAGACACACAAGTAGACACACAGGTAGACACTGATAGACGCACAAATGGGCCTTAAGTAAACATAAGTAGACGCAAGTAGACACCCAAGTAGACACCCAAGTAGACACCCAAGTAGACACCCAAGTAGACACCCAAGTAGACACCCAAGTAGACACCCAGAAGTAGACACCCAAGTAGACACCCAGTAGACACCAAGTAGACTTTTAAGTAGACATAAATGTAGATTTTGGTAAGACACCAAGTAGACACCCAAGTAGACACCCAAGTAGACACCCAAGTAGACACCCAAGTAGACACAAGTAGACACACCCAAGTAGACACCAAGTAGACACCCAAGTAGACCCCCAAGTAGACACCCAAGTAGACACCCAAGTAGACACCCAAGTAGACACCCAAGTAGACACCCAAGTAGACACCCAAGTAGACACCCAAGTAGACACCCAAGTAGACACCCAAGTAGACACCCAAGTAGACACCCAAGTAGACACACAAGTAGACACACAAGTAGACACACAAGTAGACACACAAATAGACACACAAGTAGACACACATGTAGACACACAAGTAGACACACAAGTAGACACACAAGTAGACACAAAAGTAGACACAGAAGTAGACACACAAGTAGACACACAAGTAGACACACAAGTAGACACACAAGTAGACACAGTGTAGACACTAGAGAGAACACACAAGTAGACACACACAAGTAGACACACAAGTAGACACACAAATAGACACGCACAAGTAGACGCTACAAGTTAAATTTGGAAATTTAAGTGCCTACAGTTCCACTGTATGTTTTTTATGATGTAAACCTTCAATGAAGCCATCAATCATCCTAGAGACCATCTGAGAAAACACATCCATTATTTATAGGGTTTATTTATATAATTAGGCTTAGTATGGTACCATATGAATAATATTTTTAACATAATACTTCTTAAGGTAATACTTTGATTGAACTGTGATCTCATGGCCATGAGAAGAGTTTGAAAACCTGAGATTTTATTTAGTAACAGCTAAGTTTTGCCTCAGTGTGATCTGAGAAAAATTCATGTTTTAATACAGCTGTTTTTTCTCATTTCAAAACAGGTTTTTTATTTATTATAAGAGAGAACCGCTTGTCTACGGATTCTTCTATCAAAATCCAAAGCATCTACACATCAAATTTAGGACTTTTGACACCTCATTCACCTCTGTGGCTTCAGATTTGATGTTTTCTGGTCAATTTAAGAAATATTTTCAAGCTATATTCTAGGCAGCACCTACAGTGCTTACGGACCTCTACAGGATTCGCTAGCATCGCACAGGTGTCAAGAGGAGGTCATACCTGCAGGCGCTACCCTTACGTATTCTTTGGCAAAGGGTTCAAATTATCGATCCATTCTCTCCCCTGTTATGTAGCCCCTCCCTTCATGGCTGTTCCCTTCACCCAACCCCTATATAAAGCGTGCGCTTCTCGCGCACAAGGCTCTCGTTCTCTTGTTATTTCCAGCTGCGTCCAGTGACGTAGCTTTGTTAATTTTCTCTTAGAGGCTTGGCTCCTTCAGAGTCGTTATGAATATCAATTTGTATATAGTATTTGTTGTAAATGAGTGCTTTAATTTTTTCCTTGCCGGAATAGTATGTTTAGTTTACTTACAATAGAGTCAGATCAATTTATGAAGAAGACTAAAATAATATTGTTTCTCATTTCGTCAGTAAAGCCTGAGCCATGGTTGTTTTTGTTGGACCCCTTTGAACCAGACAATGTATTAATGAAGTGGAGTGCATAAATGTATTTAATGTATTGATTTGGACTTGGAAATGGAACTCTTACTTTTGGAAATGTTAATGATTTACTAATGTTTATGTTGTTTTGCAGCTCGTTTACTACAAATGTTATGTTTATGTATGTCGATGACCTCTGATTGGTGAGGAGGTGCAGCTAATGTTTACTGCGCATTACTTATGAATGTTGTTAATGTTGCAGTTCCTGCCATAAGTAAGACGGCACTTGGCCGCTTTTGGCAATTATGGAAGGTGCTCCCGCTGATAAGTCGGCGCTTGGCGCATTCGGCGCACGGGAGACTACGCAAAGGCGTTTGCTTGGCCCGATGCGGTAGCTCGAACCGCGGCCCTTGTTGCAACGTCACGGCCCCGCAGCCGGCAGAGAAGTCGGCTGGGCTACGTATCACCGGCACGGCGGTGGGGTCACGTGCTGACCTTGTATGCGGCACGCTGATCGGCGCTCGTGTCTAGGAACAATTTTACATTCAGCGAGCAGCGGGCGGGCGCTCATGTACCGCACTCTCGCTTACGCGTAAACTTGCTGCATTCTATGTTGTATGGATTACGAAAGGTATAGTAAATCCATTTCCAAGAATTTTGGTATTGTGCACTCCAATGAAAGTTTTTTCCATGGCTCGAATGTAGTTCTGTTTATCATTAATGCTATGTAAGAAAAGAAGGCCTAAATACGGCTTCTTTAGCAAATTTGTTTATATACGTTTCTATCTACCTCGTCCTAAAGTGGGCATTCAAAGGTAGATTATAAGACAGTATTTCTGTATGTGCTAGCGCGATGTTGTTGATACGCTACTAAGTTAGTGTTCACCTTTCTGTCACTAAGGTTTTGGTTCAATTTTCAGCTTCCTCGCCCTAAAGTGGTTCTTTCAAGAGGTCGACTGAAATCATTAATTCTGTATGTCGGCGCATTTTTACGCGCCTTTGTTTATGTGAGACGGCCTCGACCGTCCTTCATTCTTGCTTGTAAATTGTAATTCTGCTTTGTTTTTCCCGCAGCTGCTTTGCAACCTGCGCATCAGGAAAAACTAATATATGTAAAATTGTCTATATAATAAATGTGTTATATTGAAAGTTATTTGATTGTTATATCTCCTGATTTGAGATCCTATAAAGTTGTGATACCTTTTCATTAAAAACCTGGGGCGTCCATTTGAAAAGTTCAAGTGTGACGACAATCTTTTGAATTTCGATAGCTTAGAACTTTTGTGTTAGCTTTGCATAATTATCTCCTTAGGCAAATGCATGGTCAGTTCGCTATATATTACGTAGCGAAAATTAATGTTATCAATGTGCTGTTTTCAACAGCTGGCGACCGTATTAAATAAATTGTCATTAAATAAGAGGTCAGCCAAGTTTGAGATTTAACAGTGTGTAAGGGGAGAGGATAGGACAAGGAAGAGGAAGGACAGATCGCGCGCGGTCCGTGGCCCGTTTGGTAGGGTACTGCTGCGGCATTCGCCTGGTGTTGATCGCACGGAAAACTACCGATCAGAGCAGCCGGCCGCTAGAATTCTCCTCCAAGCAGCGACTGATTTCGACCTAGCTGTAATTACAGTATAGCGTAAGCGTCGCAAGTGACGAGAGCAAGCATGCGAGCCTACCTGAGTGGGCCGGGGTCGCACGGCGCATGGCGGGGGCGCGCCGGCCTCGGCGCCTGCGACTGCCCTGCCACTGCGCGGCCGGCGGCGTCCATGGCCCTGCAAGACGCCCACGCGGTTGCGGCGACACCACAGCGCAACACAAGAATTGCTTCCGCCCCATTGTTGGGATTATTGTAGTTAGTACGGTGTTAGAATATAATAAATATTATTAACTCTGACTTTTATTTGCTTAATTTTATAAGGTGGGAGAGGGGAGAGGGAGAGGGAGAGAGAGAGAGAGAGAAAGAGAAAGAGGGAGAGAAAGGGGAGAGAAAGGGGAGAGAAAGGGGAGAGAAAGAGGGAAAAAGGAGAGAAGGAAGAAGAGAAAAGAAGAGAAAGAAAGGTAGAGACAGAGATAGATAGATAGATAGATAGATAGATAGATAGATAGATAGAGATAGAGATAGATAGATAGATAGATAGATAGATAGAGATAGAGAGAGAGAGAGAGAGAGAGAAAGAGACAAAGAGGAAGAAGAAAGGGAGGTAGAGAACAATGTAGTAAATCACATGACATACACGCCATTTTGATTAAATATTTTTATTTTCAGAAATTTCACAGATGTATTTTTTTTTTAAATTCTTCGATAATGTTTCTATGACAAAACTATTGTGATATTCCTATCAAAAATCTAAATAATGTAATGGATTTGTGAAGACAATTCTTCAAATGATGTCTGTTAGCTTTGTCAAAACGATAAATTAACTCAAACATTTTAATTTAGCCAGGGACGCGAGAATTGGTAAAAAAGGATTCCAAGGTAAACGCCCAGTCAGCCAAAAGTCATCTATCAAGATCGTAAACACGAACTTATTTCAACCTGAGGTGTTTTAATGCCCCACATTGAAAATACTTCTCATGGATAAAAGAATTTTAATATATACAAGAAAAAATTTTTAAAATTTTTATTGTTGAAAAGGGATTTTATATTATTGCCATCAATCTAATAAAGTTTCAATCGATAGAACTTCCAGGATTCGTGATTCTCTAGAACCCACGTCCACATGCAAAAGGTAAAAAATTTTTGTAGGTCGACCCATTGTGTGAATTTAATAAATTTTAACTTGTTATGTGTTAACAAAAATTGTTAACTTTGGGTGTTTGTGAGACTAGTAGGGCAAGGTAGAAATAAAATATTAAAATGGCAGTGGGGTAACCCCCGTCATAGCTTTAGATATTTGTGAAATGGATGGGGATTTGAAAAAGTAAAACTATCAGAAAGAGGCAGAAAGAATAAAGTTTTACAAATAGCTAATCACCATGGAGCAAGGAAAAAATAAATTTCACAGTAGAAAACAATGTTGTAATGTACATTAAAGGACAGTATACATTCACATGTCAATTTTACTTACCCCTATTGCTCCCCATTGAATTATTTTGCTTTACAAAACAAAACGTTAAAAATACAGTCGACTGATTATAAAATTTTGGAATAGTGAACCCTGGATATAGTGAATTAAGTCACTGGTCCTGTTTCACTTACATTACAAATAAACCAAGAAGATTTGGTTATAGTGAACCTGAACCTGGGTTTATAGTAAACTGGAAATTTTCCCAAAAATTAATTGGATTTCGTATGTTATTGGGCCCAAAAAAAGGTCTTGGGAGAGTGGGGGGGTGTTTCAACAGTGAAAGAGGCAATGAAAGGTATCAAGACTGCATTACAGTTCTTAGAGTCAGACAATACAGAATCAAATATGAAGAAAGCACGAATTCGGGAAAAGGATCTAGAAAAATTACTCTAATAAAAAATGTACAAGCAAACAGTTAAAAATAATTGATTTTTAAAGGTCAAATAAAGATATTGTTTTTTATTCTCAGTGAAAATTTTGCTATCTATATTAGAAAAACCATTGGGGAGATTTTCTATTTAATTTTATCATGGATAAAAGGGAACCTGGATACAGTAACCAAATATGTTAGTACCCCAGAAGTTCACTATATTAGGTCATCTGTAGTTGATTGTTAACCGGCTGAGGGTCAAGATTTGGAATAATTTTCAAATGTGAACACTAATGTTTTGGGGTTCATAAGGTGTAAATTTTTCAGCTGTTTTGTGGCATGGGGAGTTTTACAGTCCCTTACACACAAATACCTTATTTCTTCAAAATCTATCTATTCTTGACAAATAACTGTGTGCGAGGTCTGTCTAAAACTGCCAGGTGTGTTACGGCGGTGTCCGCCACCAAAAAGCGCATCGCGAGCCCGGGGGGCCGTGACGTCACGAGCACGAGCTGGGCACCCGAGAAAAAAGGGGCCGGCCAATGGGATGGAACCCCGGCGCGGGGAAGCCTCTACGAGGAGACGAGTCTTCGGCGCGCCACAAGATATAACGGGCAGCCCCCGGGGTGCGCAGAACAGTTCCGAGTGTAAGGAGCTTCGATTGTGTTGAGTATTGTGTTTGTGCCCGGCATGTTTAGGTGATTTCTTCTGATAAACTGTGTGACTTCGGCTTTGGACTTGGACTTCTGGAAAATCTGATCACTCGGCTCGTTTTATAGGTTTCTCTCTTTTGGGTTTTTAAACATTTTTTAAATACAGCGAAAATGTAATAAAAAACTTTTTTTGTTAATTTGCTAATTTCCATACATAACAAAAGGGGAATTGAGTTTCTGGTCCTTACGACTAGAAGAATGGTACAGGTCCCCGGGTGGGCCCTTCACCATGGCGAGTTTTGCGCATGTCAAAGGGGCCCCGGCGAAAAATTTTTACTTTGGGGAAATCCGGCCCTCGAGTATGGGACACTTCCCCCTTTCTCCCCTCCCATTTTCCTCCCAATCCCGAAAGGGCTGAACACGCGCAGCTGAAGCGGCGGAGGCGGGAATAGTGGTTATACGAAAATGTGTTTGCTAGATTTGTTCTATCAAACTAAAATTTTTTTATATTGTTGTTAGTTATTACTTTTCTTTCATTTTATATTTTGATTGTATAAACATTTATTTATTTATTTATTTATTTATTTTACGTAAAAAAAAAGTTAAAATCGTATAACATCTATGGGAAAAATAATTTTGTGACATTTTCAAAATTTTGATCCCTAAATAAGTCATATACTGTAAATTTTGAATTTTAAAAGGGGGGAAAAACAAACAAAACCCCCTGTAGTAAAATCTATTTTCAGGATAAAAAACAAAAAATTTTTGGGTCTTATTCCTACCTCGACAACATGGAAACATTTTATTTCCCACTGAATTTAGAAGACGTGCACAGAAAATAAGTTAATTTATGTCCAGAAGCAAAACAAACCCTCACATTTCTCAATGGATCAGGGGAAAATGGACGAAAAACCTGATCGAGAAGGGGGTCATTGACCCGGACGCAGAAATACTTGTTCAGGTTGTTTTTACACATTTATACAGTCCAAATGGTAAATAATATTTATGTATCATTGTTAAAAATTTAAACTCTTTTTTTTGATGCTCAGTATAATCTCTAATTGAATGAAACAGTTTCAGCAAAAGATTTCACTTTGGTTTAAACTTTTTTTATAGAATTTAATTGTTTAATTCATCTGGAAAGTGTTTAAAATAATGTACATGTATTGTATGTAATTTTTTTTTAATGAGCTGTTGATACTGTCACCTGATGAATATGATTTCTACATCTTTATAATAAGACTTCGGGATTTTCTGAAAAAAAATTCCCACCCCCAACAAGTCATTTTTTACAAAAAAAATGATTCGTAAATCAACAGACATGTAATGAAAATAAAGGTAATAAAATTCTTGATTAATTAAGAGACACAAGAAAGTGCGTGGGGAAAATTTTTTCCCTTTTTTTCGTTTTTTGTTGTTTTATGAAATCATTCAGTTATTTTTTTTATATAAGTGACGTAACCGAATATTGGTTAAAAAAAAAAACATTTATTTTTTTTTCTGTTCAGAAGCGTGCTGCAACCGGGTGCGGGCCTAAATCACCCACGCCATCTACGCCCCTCCTTAGGTCGCCGAGCAAGGGGGGGTAGGGTTTAATAACGCCTCGAAAACCCCCCCAGGACCACCGCCAGGCTCCGCGGGCGGCGCGGCACCGCCCGTGTTTTTTACAGGAAGGGGAGAGAGGGTTTGGAAAAATTTCCCCAAAATTACCGGACAAAACGCGTAATCTGATTGGGGAATTTTTTTCGGCGTAGTAACTTTCGGAGTAACAACTCTTTAAAAATTTCGAAACCCAGAACATTCAGGAAATTGGGGAAAGAGGGGTTTGTGGCGCTGAGACCGCTGAGGGGGGAAAAAAGCGGGAGGGCTTTGGACAGAGGGGCGCGGGGACGCCCAATCGTCGGACACAGAGGCGGGGAAAGCTCGTTGTACGGGTGTGGGGCGCGAGGGCATCCCAGTTGTGAGGCGCAGGGTAGCGCGAAGTAGCATATTAAGTGGATTTTTGGGTAAT
>CAXIVR010000002.1:33099615-33327115 GCA_964035755.1 Teleogryllus oceanicus
AAATAAAAATAGTTATAATTCATTTAGAATATCTGGTAAACATTAAAAAATATTCTTCAATGCAGATATCTAGTTCCTGTAAAAACGTAATTACATGGATATTCGTTCCCCAGTGATAAGCCAAGAACTCTGGGTTTAGTTTAAATGATAAAATTAGTTTCTAGCGTAGTATTAACGTTGTTTTAACTTCGGAATTCAAAAAATATACGTTGTTAGGACGACGGATCAACAAGGTTTAATATTTCATGCTTGATGTCATAAGGCTGTGAAAATGGACACGGCCCCAAACACATTATACGCAGAAGGTGTGAAGAGGGAATTGGATGACCGTGATCTTTTTAGAAAGACTCAAAGGAACATTCTCTAGAAAATATTTGTAGCGAACACATGTAAGCGGGTGACGAGGTACGATCGGATTTTCAGCATAGGCTGAGTATGATGTAAATGATAGTGAACAGGGAAGTTACGTTTAATTTGAAGTTTGAGAGCTTGGTCTTGTGTAAATTGTAATTTTAAATTGTAATTGGAAATTTTATTAATGTGATAGAAGTGTGAATTAAATATACTTTCAACATTCTTCGAGGAGATGTATTTTAGAGTAGTTCCGTACATAGATTTTTTTAATATAGTTAGTCGTGAGTAGGTGTTTCATACCAAACACACAGGAATGTCGCGACCTGTTATTAAATTTGTGGGAATATTAAGTCCAATTATAGCAATTGTTGAGGACATTTTGAAACTTTTTTCAATTTAGGAAAGGACGCAAGAATTGGTACTCCGAGGATTCCATAGACAATATGCTAGTCAGCCGAGAAGCCAGCAAGACATTTTAGTAAGTTTACGAACTTTAGTGACACTTGTACAGTGTTTTAAGGTTTTAAAGTAAAATTAGTTCACAGAAATTTATAGATTTGTAATGTATAGATTATAAGAATAAATGTTAAATTTTTATTGTTGAAAAAGGTTGATAATTCATATCCATCAATCAAATAATTGATTTCAATCAATAGAACTTCCAGAAATCATGGGACTGTAAAGACTTACACGTCCACATATAACAGGTAACGAGCAATATGTTGTTTGTCGAACCTATGGTTGAGTTGGAAGAAAATCTAATAATTTAGTGTTAAAATTTCATAAATAGCTAGCCCGTTGCGAAGTGTGATAAGAAAGAGTTATCACAGTAAGAACTTGCATATATCCCATTACAAAATAATATTTCTTCCGTCTTTACCATTGATCTATAGATTCATTTTTTTAAAATAAGCATTTTCAAATATAGTTGTATCAAATAAAATTGCATCGTACTCACTCACGTATTTCTCTAGTACACTGCTTAGAACATATCACCAACATACCTGTAACAAACAAAACACGTATGATTTACAACAAAATGAGTTTCATCGCTTACAAATATGAGATCAACGCTGATAATGTACACCGACAATGAAAGGATATTAATCGTATTCCAAACTGGTTTACAACTCTACACATAAATAAACATCAGTCTTAAAGCAAAGTGTAAGAAGTAGACAATGCTCAACACATTTAAGTAATTGCATCTGAGATATTATAAATATAATAAATAAGTGCACCAAAAATAAATAAAATAAAAATTTTATAAATTGATCCGTTTACACAGGAACTACGAACTACTCGTAACATACGCGACTATCACCAAAGCGAAAACAATGAAAATGCTGAGGTCGAGAATGAGGTTTAAGAAAATGGTAACATCAAATACAAAACATTTTCAAAATATACGTTTATTACAAATTGGTATTGATGGAAAATTATAATTTAAAAAACATTTCCACTTGACTGGCAATACTAACTAATCAGAAATAAGCAACACGTGAGAGTAAGTAATGAATCTGAGCTTGGTTCTTGAAATCCTATTTAATACGGATACAAGTGACTCCTGCCTCATTTGCATCTTAGAATTCTAACAAATCACTTTTATTCAGAAATTCCACGATAATCATTCGAAATATCTTGTATTACGTCGTTTTAGTTCTATGCACATTTCGAAGAACTCGCGGTACAGCTGCTGACTAACGTCGCAGCGTCTAGTTAAGAAAATATTTCTGGTTTATAATCCTTAAAGCAGGCCAAATTATACGTTATCGCGTTGAAATGAATGAAAAATAAAAACACATTTTACTGCAGACCCACACACCTCAGTCCCCTTGTTCAGCCTTTTATGGCACGGGCATGGCCCGGATTGGCTTGGCGGGCCCGGCCCCTTCCGGTTTGGAATTTCCCCTTTTCTACGAATCGCCGTATCGCCACAACTATCGCCGCCTCCATATTAGCCCCTTGCCTCCGTTGCAGTCGCCATTGCTGCCATTGGCATTATTCCCGTCGCCACAACGCCCCGTCGCCACTACGCCCCGTCGCCACACCCCCGTCGCCCAACGCCCCCCCCGCCACACGCCCCGTCGCCACTACGCCCCGTCGCCACAACGCCCCGTCGCCACCGCCACAGCTGCCGCTGCTCCACATTGCAGCATCCCCAGCCACCACCGCCGCCCACCGCGGCAACCGCCAAGTTCCCTAACAGCCCCGCCAACTTCATCTCCTCCGCTAAGGCCTCTCCCCCCCCCCCTTTCTCTCCCACCTCGCCCTTCATAGCCTCCATCGCCGCCGCCACAGAAACCTTCCCGCCCTCGCCACTTTCCGTCGCTTCCATAGTGGCCTCCCGTGTTCCCGTTATCGGCGTTACCACCGTTGCCACTACCAACTCGCCACGTATCCCAGACGACACATTTCAGCCTCACCTCTACCATCACCGCCACATTTCGGCCTCAACTGGCACAATTGCTGCCGCCACAGCAACCGTTAGTCTCCGCATCCACCACCTCTGCCTCCATCTGTCCCCGCCGACGATACTCCGCCCTCTGCCCTCCCCCAACCCTGCCAGCGCACCCTCCTTTGCCTCCACACCCACACGACCCATATGGCCTCGACACCCACGCGGTAAAGGAAAGGGTGGAGTATGACGAGCGAGCGAGAGAGAGCGAGCGAGAGCGAGAGAGAGAGAGCGAGAGAGAGCGAGAGAGCGAGCGAGCGAGCGAGCGAGAGAGGGAGAGAGAGAGAGAGAGAGAGAGAGAGAGGAGGAGGGGGGAGAGCGGCCCTAGCCAGCGGTGCGCGCGCCCCCCCCAGAGGAGCGGCGACGGCGCGAGAGGGGCAGGGGCGATGACGAGATTGGATTAAAACATCCCTTACCAATTCCAAACGTGCTTACTTTTGCTCTAGTAAGCAATCAACCCATTGCCAATATGTTACTCTGTTCAACTAGTACCTTCGTAAGATATCGTACTTTGCAAAACATTCGTTGTACAATCCAATATTTCAATAATTTAATTAATACTGAAGCTTATTGTGTTTATTTTAGGTCTTGTGTGACACATATTTTATTTAGAAGACTAAGCATTTAGGTTAATAATTATATTGAGTTTCTCCGAAGTCTAATAGGAGCACGTTTAATGCGTTACATTCCTTCCTTTAGAGTACCTAGTATACACATCTGAAGAAAAATGTAAATACGCCGGCCGGTTGCGAGATCGCTAAGGCAGTAGTGTCGTAGTGATCTCGACCGAAGGTCGCGGTTCGAGTCCGCCTCGGGCATGGTTGTATTTGTGTTCGTCCTTTCACCTTATCATCAATCGCCATATCGTTTCATCACATAGTTACCATACCGTTAACAGCAATAGTGGTCGCTAATGACCTTAGATGTTGAAGGACCTTAAATAAACCAATTTAAAAAAATGTAAATACATATAAAGGTTCGTATTGTCATGAATTAAACTATTATAATAGGTTGCAGCACAACAAAACAGGGCTTTAATTCCCAATGCCATTCTCGTAACAGGATATCACTGTGATAATGAGGTTTTCTCCCAAGATCATGCAGACTACTTGAAACAAGTATTTCCTGCCTTTGTTCGTGTAAAGAGTAAATCATTTTTTTAAATAAACAATTAAATGAAACGACCGTGTATATCTGCAAGAAATACACTTTTTTATTTATTGCTCGTCTTTCTATATCACGATAATATTATAAGGAATTCAGGACATTGGAATTTCTAAATAGAGATTTTACGCATTCTTTACATGCTAAAATATGTCACAACGCATTAATGACCCTTTAATTCCATCAATTGAATATTAAGGAACAAATCATATTAAAGCGCGATATTATTTAGCTAAAAACCGTGAGAACTTCTTAGGAGTACTGTTTATTGACTATAATTTGCTTCTAATGATGTGATAAAATAAGGAATAACTTTATAAGGTACTAATAATCTTCAATCAAATTTGAAGAGAAGATTGAAATGAAAGATGAAAATTTCACGAACATCTTAATCTGAGAAACGCCTGTCTACTAGATTGTAATAAGATGTTTATTTCCATAAAGCAATGTATCTCATATTCGTGATCTCCGTAGATGTATGATCAGTTTTATTTTCCAATTGAGTTTGGGAATTCAAAGGGTCTTATAAAGGGTATAAAGTACCTAATAAGTAAAACGTGGTCTTGTAAGAAAATAACATCTTATCTTGGTCTCACAACCATTTCACTCTGAACAAAATTCGATGTCCTCGTAAAACCGTGGTTGCCACTGACTACATGTACAAAAGTAAAATTCAGTTTATTTAAGAACGAGTGAAGTGGCAAAACTACAAGTACAGTATTTATGTGGAAATAACACCATGCTAGCAATAGAATGCATTAGTATTCCTGTCCGCTTTCGCACCGCAGTGAAACATGGTTACGATAATCTCAGTCTTGGCACACAGCCATTCGTCGGCGCGCGACGGCGATGTAGAAATAAGGAAATTGCGCCGAGACCCTCAAGAGTTAGCGATGTATATAAAGCGAAATGAGAAGGGGCTTTGCCAAGTGGAGCATTCAAGGCGACGAGTAGACGATGAGCTTCAGTGGAATGACATGACGGATGTCGAAGCAGCCAAACTGTCGTCATTACGAATGTAATGACTGACTGTCTCTGTCACCATCGATATGCTAGAAGTACAATCAAAACACTGATCAATTACTCAGATATTTGACAACAGAGTGCGGTACTCGAAACAATTATAAAATTAACTATTTACAGTAACTTTTTATAAAGTAAGTATTGTAAGACATCTGATAGCAATGGTAGCTTGAAGAATTACTGAATCAAACGAGGCTATTAGAAAGAGTTTGATAGTAAATTGAGTATTGTAATAAGATATTACAATAAAAATATCTGACATTTTATCCGCATCCAATAAAAATCAAAATACTGCAATCACGTAAAATTTGACTATCTTAAAAGGTTTATAAATGTAATGCATTATAACAACATTGTTATTAATAAAAAACGGATCTCAATTTTAAAAATGTTGACTATAGATAATCAATGTAAAGAAATAAAACTTTTTTCATAGGCGACACCGCAACATTTAATAACAACAGATCCTTGTAATTAATCCGACAAATTGACTTAAGGCAGACAAATCACACGAGCATTATCTAGCTCGCGCATAGGGCTGACACTATTTAGATTTTCATTCTTTCTATGCTGGAGAAACGGAGTACAAGGGGTTGGCAATAGAACTATTATTCCGGCTGCCAAAATGCCATCCCAGATTTAAGAACTTTAAAAACTACGAAAATGATTTGAAGAATCGCATGCGAGCAGAAGATCCGAGAAGCAACCTGATGGCGACTTTCGGGTCTTAACGATAGAATACTAGTGATGAAAATTTTCGGTTGTTACATTTAATGAGTAAAATTTAATTATTGTTTCTGTAAGCAAAAGTGGACAATTATGTAATTAGTTATCTCAATACCGCAAAACAACTTTAAGGCTCCCGCAAGTATGATTGTTGAGGCTGCGAAACACTGGGAGAGCATTTTTGAAGATCTTGTGCTGGTCGTCTTTTCGTGGACTCTTGTCCCGAAGGTAGATTCTGAAACGACAAGTATTAAGATTTACCGATCTCTGCAAAAGGTTAATTAAGTATTGAAGAATTTGTCAGTGTTACCTTTTTCTGGTCGAAAGGAAAACGTTTTTCTTACTGATTCTATTCATTACTCGTGCATACGCGTATCCACCCTGTTTCTCTGCTACGTTTAACGCGCTTCTCAGTATTCGTGAATGGAGAATGCAATACCGTGAGCTTTGGCATGCTACCTACTTCACATTGCAATTCACTTTCATTGCAGTCAATACGCGCGTATTACTTAGCTCTGACGCTAGCGAGGTGATCTGCCATGAGACCGCTCGGCCTGCACGCGGCTGCGAATTCTCAAACAATGCGATCGCGCCACGTTTTAGCTGGAAGAAGCTGATTCTGAGAACGGCGACTACGCACTGCGTTGCTCAAGTATTTGGGTCTGGTCCGTGGCGCGCTCTCACGGTCGTCTTTGGAAGCAGTTCAAAGCACTTCATGCGAGGAATGAAATTCTTTCTCTTTGCAAGGTAATCGGCGGGTTCTTTTTAGGGAAAAGTAAGCAATCTCGGGCCCGGGACGTTTGAAATCTATACCCTTTGCTGTTAATTCGTGCCAAAGAGTGGTCATAATTGATTGTACCCCAAGTACGGAATCAAATACGAATTAGTTTGGCCGCATATGTGCCAACAATGGTTTAACTTAACAGCAATGCTTACAGTAACGCTTAACATCTTTATTAAGAGACTAGCAGTTGGGAGTCTCGTTACCCTCTCCTACTAGTAGTGAGTGAACTCGACTTACAGAAATTTGCTTACTGTAAGAAAAATACCACAACAAGACTGAGATTACACACATATTAACGTCCAAAAAGTAAATATTCCACTGCTGGGAGATGGTGTCTCGGCACGACAGGGATGCCGTCTGTAAAACTATACACCAGTCAGTACATTTCTTCTCTGGAGTTGGCCACGAGTCCCGCGCAGTGGCGACGCGGTGCGGCCGGCAGCTGCAACCAGTGCCGGCGCTAGGCCAGAGCAATCGCCCGGGGCCCCGCGAAGCAACGAGCCCGATGATGGGACTCATGGGAAAAAGTAGTCAAACATCGAAAAAGAAAGCAGAACTCGACAAAATCGTCATCGTAATTTCAAAAGTCGCGGTACAGCAGTCTGATATTTCAGAAAATTTTCAATTAATATTTTATCATGAATAGTTAATTACTGTCATTACTTATAAGGCGGGACTCCATAAAATGAAAAAAATAACATTGAAATAGTATCGACTGAAATTCATATTTATTATTTCGTGTATTGAAATAGTGGTTTTATTAAACACTAACTAAACTAACTAAACACTAACTTGTTTTACGTTTTAAGCTCACTATGAAAATTGTATTATTTGATCACTATACAAATTAACCTACAACTATTATTTAAAATATATTTCCAAAAACTGTTTCTAGTTTCAACGTAATTTTAGTTGCTAGCTACCGCAGCGCCGCCCACACAATGGGGCGCTGCGCGGGAATATTTAAGGAGCACCCGCTCGCGGGAGGGGAGGATTGGGGGGACGGGGCGAGAGACAAGACCGCAAAGCTCGACGAAAGTGGGGACGAAGACGGAGTCAAGAACGGGATGGACACGGGTTGAGATAGGATGGAATGGGACGAGCCAGTATGGAATGAGAAGTGGACAGAGCGAGACGTGTCGGAACACGACGGTACGAGCACGGCGAAAGGGAAGGGGTGGGGTGGGGGTGGGGATCGGGGACGTGTGCGGAGCGGAACCGGAAGGCGGGGGTGGAGGCGCGCTCTGATTGAGGTTTGCCCCGGGGGCGCGGGCGCGGTGCGCCGAACGGCTGCCGCCTCCACTGTCGCCCCCCGCCCCAGAACAAAGCGCGGCGCCTCACCCCCCGTTAGCTATTGGCCTGGCGGGAGGGAGTCACAAAAGCACACGGCGCCAAGCAGGGGAGGTCGCCAAAGAAAATCCTTTTTGCTGTGGAAATAGAACAGAAAATCTCTAATAGATTAACCATTAAGTGCTGGGTAACGAGGAAGCCATGTTTTCATTGCAGTATTAATATAGTTTTATTATTCCAATACTTTTAATTTATTATTATTATTATTATTATTATTATTATTATTATTGATAGAGAATTTTGAAGCAATAGCTTTAGAGCAAAAGAACGCTCATAGAGCAACAGAGTTAATTAACATTGTTAATAATAATTATTATGATACATTTTAATAAATTTCGTACATCATTATTTACAAGTCTTTTGGATTTTGTGATATAACATTATTTTGAGTATTTTGAGGGTTATATTGTTTTCATGCACATTTTGCAGAGAACTATACGGAAATATTACGGAGAGATGGGACGAAAGATATAGAAATAGAGAGATAAATAAAACAGAGCGATAACATTTCTCTAACAGGTATATTTTAAATAAGTGATTGGGTGTAATGTCTTCTGATGATTAAGTCAAATATTCTTGCATATTAACGCGTTGATAACAATTCCCTTCCTGTAATAATGACCCATGACTGTTATATATTAACTTCACTTTGGAATTTTAATATTGAACGTAATTTATTCTCTTTATCTTCGTTTCTTCTTTGTTGTCCAATTTTTTCTTTAATATTCCATCTAACTCTATTCTTTTAAATTCTCTAACATCTGCGGTCATTTTTTTCACACAAGTAATCTTCAAAGTTACCAAGTATCACCTCGAATAATAGAACAGTCTAAAGATTCACACTATCAGCGGAAAAGAGACTTCATGTCAGACAAGAATATATTGTAAAACGCGCGTAATGCTTTTCATTATTCCTACCAGAAAAGGCCACCGTAAACCCGCATTTGAGCGACGCCTCTGTCGTTTGATCTCCGCCGCGGGTACTCGGAGTCACAAAGGCGTGTAATATGCGCGAGCGGACCAGACGAGAGAAGGCTTCCATCAAAACGTGTGGGTAATAAAACGAAAGCCAGTCATATTAACCGCCACCGTTCGCTTTACACCGAAGAAATACAAGACCGTATATAACCCATGGGTGAGGTTATGGGCTTGTGGTAGAAATTACGCCCAACACGGTTTACGCTCGTCGCTTTCTGTTGTTGTTTTTTTGCGAGCGGAGGGAGTACAGGAAATTCCGGTTAAGACGGCGAATGAAACACCCTCTCCCGCGTAATTGGAGACCGATATGCCGAGCGTCGCCGGCAGCTGGCGCTTTGTGCAGGTTGCCGGCTTTCGAGCGCGTGTAGTGGCAGGCTCCCGCTCATTACCCGGGCTGTTGTTGCAGCCATCCTTAATTTTATTACGACATCGCCCTTCTGCGACGTCACAGTCGCTGGCTGAATCTCGTTAGGCCAGGTATTGCCCCCGCCCGGGGACTGTAAAGGAAACAATGGCGGATGCTTAAAACCTTCCCCCCCTTTCCCCCTTTTCAGCCTCACGCCCCCCCCCCCATCTCTTTCATCCTTTCCCCCCCTTTACATGCTCTCCTCTCCCCCCTCTCTTCCACTCCCCCCACCTTCCTTCATTTCCGTCTCCACCCCTTCCCGCTTCCCTTCTACCACCTTGCCACTCTCGTCTGATCGTCCTCCACTCCCCGCACCCCTTCCCTCGCCATGCCCTGCACCTCAGCCTCTACATCCTTCTCTTCGCTCTTCACTCCCTCCCACGCCAGTCTCTTTGCCCGTCCTCTTCCTGCTAGCGCTGCCGCCCCCCGCGCGTGTCCCGGCGCAGCCGCGCGTTCATCAAGAGCCGCCTCCTCCCCCGGGAGGGCCGTTGGAGGCGACGGGCGAGTAGCCGCCGCTGGGGGGGGGGGGCGGATTCAGGACTTGGTGCGAGCACAGGAGAAAGGGACGAGGAGCGGGCGCTTGTTAGCTAGATTGGCCTAGAGTCCCCAGATCCAAAGAGTAGTGCAATCCTCACCCGAGAGCTCTGTGACGCGGCATTCAGGAATAGAAGAGAAATTATAACAATTAAAGGCATTGTGAAGATTTACAAGGTTATTAATATTCGTTTATCGATATAGAGGGAGTCCTCGACACAAACAATACAATACAGTTCGAATTTTTAAGATCATTGCGTAAAAAATGGTGAAATCGGCGGCGCAAAATAATGCGCTACTTTACGCATCTAGGGAATTCAATTTTTTTCAGCTCGTCAGCCCCTAGCCCCGCATTCCATTTCCCATTTATTCGTGGGCATTGTTTCGGTTTCAGAAAAAAACTATTCAACCCAATCTTTCCCATGAAAAGAAAATGAGTTTATTTTTGGAATTTACCTATAAGCGACGGCAAGTACGCTCAGAAATATTGAATATTAAATTCTGGAATATAGTAGGCGATTTTTATTTCTGAATCAATTTAGGGCGTTTGTCAATCATCGTTAAAGGAACATGTTTTTTCGATCGACTTCCCGCGAATAAAGGGCCACTACAAAAAAAATTTGCAGTTTCATTTTGCATATCCTTCGTTGATTATACTAACCTGTATCAACACATCGTAGTATTCAGTACTTAAAAAACATACTGATATTGATACGACCATCCTGCAAGTAAAGGTCATTCATTCGAAATTATTTTGTTGTATTAATATTTTGCGAAATAAATAATTTTTCAGTTTCCATATTCATAATATTTCAATACTGCATGATAGTTCATTTATATGACCTACAGAATACATTTTTTTCTAGGTGAGATCAAATTTTTCCTGTTTGAAATATTTATTTGTTCAGAGTTGCCATTATTTTAAATTTTAAACATTTAAAATTGTTCACACTATTATTCATTATATACAAATTTATATTTTTAACAAGGCCACAATTTGTCGAAGCACAAATTATTCAAGTGTGTGTGTGTGTATGTCTACTACACTACTGCTTCATTACTATTTATTTAATAATTACTTTGGTCATTCATTTACTCCTATAAATGTATTTTCTGTTGTACGTATTAAAAATCATTCATTGAAATAAAAAAAATTGATCTCATGTCTCCTGCAACATTCTTTCACATTAAATCTTGTAATTACGCTTTTGATTCAATATATTTATAAAGGCATTACAGAATCGAAATTGATCAAAGTTGCCTTAAAAATGTATTGGAAAAGTTTGAAACTGCCGTAGGTCAGAAACTTAAAAAAGTTGGCGTGAAAGTGTCGCAAGAAAACTTTTCCAATTACTCTTCTTTATTGTACACGTCATGAATTTATGCTTTATTTTCCATTTACCAAAATATAAAATTTATCTAGGTCAAAAGTTTATCTTATTACCTATTAAGCACAAATATATTGTATTACGCTTATTAATATTCTTTACGTTTATGTATCACGAAAGTAAAATGACAATTTGAAATCTCCATAATGCACAGAAAAATTAGGCGGATTGTGACCGCTCTACCTTTTCACTATTCTCTAAAAGGCCTACAGCCGGTCACTCAAGTAACCTAGTAGTATTACTTGATATGACAATGTCACAACAAAAATTGGGAATGGTTTTATATGTCCTAACTGCCCTACAGGAGTGGGCTCGTCTTTTAACCTGCTTTTGGTAATAAAAGAAACATATACAAGTTAAAAGATTAACTATGAACCGAGTTCTAGATGTATACTGTTAAATACTTTAATACAATTCTAATCTAGCATTTACACATTGCATTGAAAAATTCTACCACTTGCTCTACCTTTAACAATTACGTGATTACCTAACAACTGCAGTTGCGTTTTAACACTTGCATAAACACTTTACATAAAATTATATTACTCTTCACTTCACGAAAAAACACAATAAAATAACTGTACACAAGACAATAATACATGGAAACAAAATACTGAAAAAGAATCACATACCAAAATACCCTTTACATACACTTTCAAAGAAATTGTCACTTGAATAGTGAATGAAATATATACAAGACGTTGTTTCACTTTCACGTAGATTATTACTTTATACAATTTAGACAACAAAGAAAGAAAATGTCGTTATGCAATGAACGTACAATTAATAATACCTTTTACTAATTATTGGTTTTGAACAATGTGAAAAACGATTAAACAAATTGAAAACACACACTAAAAGAGCAAATATTATCGTTAATAGAAAAATGAAAAAAATAGGTTTTTACAATTCTTTACACGGATTAGCTATCTGGCTTCCTTGTATGACTGCAATATTGTAAAAGATTGTTTAAATGATTTTAATATAATTACTCGACATCTACGTCTGTGAGGTGAATTCTATCTCTGTAGTATAATTGTCGCTTCTTTAAACAGTTCTTTTTAGAAGAATTTCTGGTGAAGTTTTCTGACTCACGAAGAAATATTTCTACAGCTTGGAGCGGCGACGGCGACCCAAATCCTTTCAAGGTCGTGGCAACTCCTTTGCTTCGGCGAACACGTGTTCTGGTGAATCGCTACCACAGTCCTTCGAATTTTATACAATCTGACTGCAATATCTCCGCGTAATGAATTTCTTACGTGGTAAGTAAACTTGAAAGACAAAAACAAAAAAAAGCTGGAAATAGAAAGAACCCATTTTTTATAGCACATGCTTTCCATTTCAGTATACGTTCTTGAACGTTGAAATATATTATTTCCTCGTTGATAGAAAAATAGTATATTTCTGCGAAATGAGTTCACGTGAATTTATCAGAATAGTCATGATTTAAAGTTCTCAATTCCCTCATACATGGTATAGTTATTTTAACATGAGACGAATTACTTTTTTCAAGCTTCTAATCGTCGAAATACGGCGAATTCTCCTCTCCGTCCAGCACGAACAATTACGGTGTGATCAGATCGGCGGTTGGCAGAGGAAGAGAAAGCTCTTCGTAGCGGTGCTGCGCTAGTGCTGATATTTTCAAGGGTGATTTTTGATTGGTCGAGTGCGTTCTGAAACTTTAATAAATTCTCGCAAGGGATACTCTACTGTTGGCGCCATCTCTTGCCATTCGTTAACACTATAATTGCAACTTCTCGTGTCTTGACGTTCTCGGGTGCTCAAAAATCAATGTAACCGACATATGGGCGGTTACAGGATGTCTGTTCCATTGTGTAAGAACGTACCGGGTGATGTTTTAAAATGAAGTACTTAAACATTTATTTTTTTAAATATTTACTATATAAATAACTTTTACATACCTTTGGCCTCCTCACACGTATGGCGAAAATTAATTTGAAGTATTAAAGTTAAAGAAAATAATAAAACGCAAATAATTTTAAATTTCTTTTCAGGTTAGAAAAACATTTCACTTATTCACGTTTTTAGGTAATACAGAGATCAAAAATCTGTTTCTAGAAATCAATGGAGATTAAAATGGCAAAATGGGGTGCACATTTCATGGGGTACAAAAGTTCAACATGAAGTGTTCGGCAGTTCATCGAGCATCTCTGTTGTGAATGGTTGTCTCCAATACATAGGTGGAGAAAAAAACTACATACGTTCTATTGATAGTACTTCAATAATTATCAACCTACAGAGATGAAGAGTAAAAGAGTTCATTTTGAAGAATTAATAAGAATGATCTACTGTGTAACTCAGTTGAGCAAATGTGAATCTTCTTACAAAATTGATTGATCAGTGTTTCCGGGCGCGTCAGCGGCTAAGGTCATTAGTCCCCTACGTGTAAGGCATATTGTTTTTGGTGAGAGACGAGATTCAACGCCGACCTACTCGTCGGCTAGCGGGGTTTTAGTCAGGTATTTCTCACAAGAGGGACACCGCCCCAGTCAAGACAGCCTCTAAGCTTCCGACTGTTGTCTCGACTCTGTAAGTAAGGAGTGAGGATAGGTCAGAAAGATGAAAGATCGCGCGCGGTCCGTTTGTTAGTCTAGTATTCCAACATTCGCCTGGTGTCGATCGAAGATATCTCGGAAAACTTCCGATTGGAGCCACCGGCGGCTAGAATCCTCCTCCTAGTCGGCCTAGTGTCGAAATACCTGCCGCTGTCGGGACTCGAACCCGAGGACCTCCCAGTCAGAGGCACTGCAGTGACATCAATTGATTCCTTGAGATACCGATCTCTTTCAAGATATTACCACATTATAATGCTATGCACACAACAAATGCCCAGTTGAATTGTAGTGTTTCTAGAAGAGTGGAAAGGTTGAAGAGATAGGACATCTGGAAGAAATAAATAAGAACTGGACAATCTATTCAGATATTTTTCATTTCCAATTCACATAAGATTTCTTAATGATACAACCAATTTTAAAAAAATTTCATAGGGCCTGCCTACACTTTTACATACTACATTCAAAATTTAAGTATTGTAATTATTTAGACGCAATTAAGCAATGCATATACAAATTATTACAACGATATCACAAGTTTCAGTCATATAATTAGTTACTCATGAACAATTCCTGTTTTTCGACTCTTCACTTAAAAATAACATGATTTCCCATCCGTGGAAGTGAAATAAATCAGATGGATCAAGGGATGTGTGGGAATCAGGGAATGGGAGCTGGGTACGTGCAGATTGCGCAACGCTGTATTCTGGTGCCCGGCACCCATGCATTGGACTGAATTTGCAATTTCTTTGGGTTTTTGAAGTGATTGATCGCATGTATCTTATTACCTTAAAAAGCATAAACATCTTTTTTAAAACTCCTTTACAACAGCACTAACAGTCGTTACTCTTGACGTGTGTATCAAGTTGGCGACGAAACGCTTCTAACATGTCAAAAGTTGTTCGTGGCTCACACATATATGCACATTCACACATCCTTACGAGTATGAGAGCACAGAATAAATAGCCATTCCATTCGTGGCAGGAACCCGCAAAAAGGATTTTTTCACCGAAACGTCGACTCGACAATTTTTTAATCGATTCCAATACTTTCTCTCTGTACACTAGAAGTACTAACACCACGTATACTCGATAAAAGTAAACTTTTTGTACTCAACTCTTGGCCTGAAAAGCAAATATAATGCAGAAAAAAATTACAGAAAATGATTTTCGGAAAAGTAGCACGCACAATGATCAAGAACAAAAAAAAAAAAAAACGTGTAAAACAGCAATACATTAAATATTTTAACAAAAACAGGGTGCACGAATACTACAATAACGTAATATAGTGTATGTAGAGTACCACACTTCATTACAAACCAGGATTATAAAAAAATGTTGGTACTCCATAACACCACACGTGAATTGTAAATATTTAATAGGAAACCTCTTCCTTGGAGTCTCGCTAACGCACGAAGTCAGCTTTGTCGTAAGCAGTGACGCACTGAGAATGAGAAGTACGCGGCGTCAGTACATTCTTAATACGTGCAGTACGTCACGTAAGAACGTTCAGTTGGTACGCAAAGTAAGAGAGTACAAGGAAGGAAGGACAATAAAGAATTTGCATTTTGAAGTCAAAATCGAAATTGTTTCATTGGTTGCATTTTCATAGAGATCCTGGGTATCTAACAAATTCATAAACACCCATTACTCGGCGGAAATGTTTTTCATGAGCATTGGAAATTAATAGTATTTAGTAAATGCCTTCGTCATTTAATTGTCATTTTTGGGTTTCCCTCAAATACGAATATCGTCCAAGGTCTTGTAACTTCACACACAAAATTACTGTTGAAATCGTCAAATAGAAAATTATGACAACGGCTGTTCTTTGTTAAGTCAGAAGGGAATGGCACTGGGCTGTAAACGATTTGCGCCGAGTGAGTGCAGTGTGATGTTGGCTCGCCACGTTGAACTGATATTGCTTTGTTTTGTAATGCAACGCGAGTGGAATTAAGTGTCGCCCTGTTTACTCCCTGGAACTAATGACATCATCTTGTGCAGTCTTAAGAATCAAGAATTCCTTTTACGTACCAAATCTGGGTGGAACGAAATGTAGAATCAGACAAGCCACAGAAGGTACCAGGATAGCACTCGTAAAAGCATATCCCACGTGTATCGAAATAGAATCGAAATTCTAATACTAATGTTATTACTGCAGTGAATGTTTCGTACAATATCTACATGCCCGTTTAAAATACCAATTTATATCTTTGAAATAAGTTATCTAATATTCCAATTACTTATTTATGGTAATATACATTATACAAATGCAAATATAATTATTAATGCTTCAGTGATTTATGATTTAAAAAAAACAACTTTCAATTCCATAATTTTAAAAGTCAAGACCTGTTTAAAAACTGAATAGTATTTATTTCGTAATATTAGCAACATTTTTATCAGAATATGGCAGAAAGTTTGTATCAGAATTTGGCAGAAAGTTTTTTGCTAAAAAATTCCGTGTCTCAGCTACTTGGGAAATCAGAACTGATCAGTCTGCTCCATACCTCTATCACGGCTTATTGTTATTCTGTCCTAATATCCTGTCTGGACACGTTAACACATAAAAAACTCAGAACGTATAATCCTTAAAGTATAAAAAACTAAAAAAATATTGACGCATGGTCGAATTTCGGTCGTTTATGTGATTCGCACCATGCGTAACAATGGAACCTAATGTTTGCGTACTGTAATCAATTCTTAAGTCAACTTGTGAACTTCGAACGTTTATACCCAGGCTTATTTTCTGAATGTATGATCCCCCAGAAACCTACCTTCATTACTTCAGAAAGCAGAATGAAATTTGAAAAAAACTGACTTGGGACATTCAAAATGAAATCACTGCAATTGTAGCAACAGTACTATTGTTTACACATGAACGACTGTAACAAAATTACTATAATTATATGCCATAATTTATAACGCTTTGAGACTACAATGGGATGCACTGGCCATCTGACACGTGTGCATTCATCATTAATCAAGTAAACATTATTTATATTTTCCAAGAACAAAATTATTCTTGCTTTTTCTGGTATTCTTCAGATTAACGAGACACCTATTAACTGATTTCATAATTTATTTTTATTTAATAGGTAATTATTACAGCCAAATTAGAAACTTGATCCAATGTGGCTAGGCCGAAGGCCTTTAAGCCATACAATACCTACATTCTACCGAGTTCTAACCTTTCGCCTTCTGGTATTCACCCCAATGGTCTCTCCATCGCCTCAAAGCCGCGGAAACGAGACCATAAGGTACGCTGAGGAAAAACCCTGAAGGGGAAAAACCTGCCGTCAGAAGCCGAGTACATGCTACTCTATCCGGTTTTAGACTATTTATTTATTTGGCGCGGGCGTCAGGCATTCTCCTTCCCGTGTTTGGCCTCCACCGCACCTGAAAACAAACAGCACCACAGAAAATCGTCCGCACCAACGCCTCTGCCCTAACATTTCGATTCCACTTCCCTTCGCCCCTAATGTGCTTTATTTTAGCCGTTTCCTTTTATTTTATTTTAATTTAATTTTTAACTTATTTTAATTAATTTAATTATAATTTATTTAACTTATTTTGATTAATTTAATTTTAATTTATTTAACTTATTTTAATTAATTTAATTTTAATTTATATAACTTATTTTAATTTATTTAACTTATTTTAATTAATTTAATTTTAATTTATATAACTTATTTTAATTTATTTAACTTATTTTAATTATTTTAAGTTAATATATATATATATATATATATATATATATATTTTTTTTTATTATTTATCTACTTATACTTAAAATTTTACAATTTATAACTTTATTTTATTTTTTTTTTTTTTATTTATTTTTTTGTACTGTTTACAAACCTAAATAAACGACAAACAATTGTTGTTTATTGATTTATTACATATTTTTTCCCCAGTCTAGGCTCTGCTCGTACTAACCACTGCTGTTTTCCATTTTAATTTCCGTTTCTCTATGGTCCAAACCCTTTTCCCGAAAATGTTCCTACTTCTTTCATAAAATTCCCTTTTTTACCCTAGAATTTTTTTGGGCGACGTTACGTTCCTATGTTAAGTAGAAATTTTCCCCTTTCCCCATCCATTTTCTCTCCAAATTTCGGTCGCCTGAAAATTTAAAAAGGATATGGACCCAGTCTTCCCTATCACCGAAAAGCAAAAGATGCCATTACCATTGAGTCCTTTAATCTACTTGCATCCACCCCCGCCCCTAACCCAAGCGTACCCCCTCTTGCGTCCTTTTGCAGTGTGTTTAGTAACGTTCGAAAAACGGACTGGGTGAATTTGCGCAACTACGAACTTTTTTGGGCCTTGCGGGATTTTTTTTTAAACCCAAAGTTTTCCGTTAACCCGCTGCCCCACCCCACCATTTGGAAAAAAAGTCTCCGACCTGAACGCCAGTAGCATTTTAAATTTTTATACGACCAGTAGCGTTTTGTTTCCCCTGTAACTGCCCCCGAAAACATCTATTTATAAGTGAGCAATTGTTCACCTGCTTTTAACCCAAATTTTAAAGGGGTTTCATTTTAAAATTTTTCCCAAATTTCCCACACTAAACCTCTTTGGGACTCGGCTTTGCTGGAATCTAGAGACTGAATTAATTTGAAATAATCTGTTTCGACCTTTCTAGTCATCTATCCTATCCACTCCCAAATTTCCCCCTAATTCATTGGGGGAGAACTAGCGATTTAAACATGTCTCCACCCCTTTTGGAAATTTCCCGGAACCCTCCACTGCCAAACATTTCTTTGAGCGCAATTCTTCCTTTATGTGCGCCGCCCTATGTGATTACCCCATCCACCATTCGGGAAAATTTTTCCCCCAAGATATGTAAATGTTTTCCCTAATCTCCCCCTGGCGAAAAACCTTTTCCCCCTTGTTACCCAGATAAACCCATTTTTAAGACAACTACTTTGGTTTTGAATATTTATTTTTAACCCCATGTTTCACTATACGTTTCTAGGATATTTAAACTTTTTGTAACCCGTAAATTCTGAACAAAAAACTAAACATCAGCATATAGTAGCCCGGGGAATTTCAGGCCCTCAATTTCCGGCGCAGATGTATCCCATCCTGTAACCACGTAAAAAAAATGTTTATAAACAAATAAACAATAGCGGTGAGGGGACAGCCCTGCCCCCTACTGTCGATTTTTTTTTTTCGCTTTGTCTTATCACCGCACCTGAAAGAAATTTATCTTCGTATATTCTGCAACATTTTTAAAAATTTTACTGGACGCCTAGCTTTAAGTTTTTGCCATAAAGCTTTCCTATTGATGGGTAAAAACCCATTTGAAAATTTCAAAACTGAAATAATGGCCCCGTTTCGCGCAAGCCCCCTTTTACTATATCTAACACAAAGATTTTGGGGTAAGGGTTCCTAAACCTGCTTGCAATTCTGATATTTTTTGCTTTTCGCCCATTCACTCAGTCGCCCGTTAGTTTTTTAAAAAAATAGCTTGCTCACCCTGGTAAAGACTAATTCCGCGAAAATTTTTGTGGGCAATTCGTATTACCTTTATTTTTAAAGACGGTTGGAGGATCGTGACCCCACGTTTCGGATCGATCCGAATCAACTATTCATTAAATAAATTTAGAATACTTTGGGTTAGGGCCACAATTCGAAATAAATTGTGGCGGAATGCCGCCCCGGCCGCCTGCCTTCTTATTTTCATGGCTAGCAACCCCTATTCACTTCTTTCCCAGGTTATCGGTTCGTCTAATTCAGGGACACCCCGGTCCGTGATAATATATCCCTGTTTCAATATTCGCTATTTCAGCCCCCGTGAAAAGCTCCCACGCGTCTGATGAAATTGCATTCCATTTTTTTTTATTCGCAGTGATCTTATAACGCCCCAAATTGATTTATTATGATTGTTTTTTAAAAATTGCCTCTATTCTTGCTGTCTCACTCTCCTGCCGTTTCTTCGATTTCTTAATTGTGGCCCATTGCCTCGTAGTAAAAAGTAACTTTTCTCGTTTCCCAGTTCCCCTGTTTCTGAACATTTTTAAGGCACTTTTGCTTCACGCCTGCTCCCCCGAACTTCGCAAAACCCTCCTTGGGCCATCCCCCCCTCCTCTCCCCACATTGCCCCCCTCCCCCGGAAAGAGTCTCCCTTTCTAAATTCTTTGCTTGCCTTTTCCCGGGGACCCCCCCTCTCTCCCACCCCACCGAGTTAAGAATAGCCTCTGCAAATTCCTGTCCTTTTCCTCTTTCCATATAAACCGTCTCTTGCTATTGTAAATTTGTTGTCCCGCCGTGCCACTGCCTGTACAGTTCAGAGCATTTCCTAAATGAACGCACACAGGCAAATGTAATTTTGCCCAACATTCCAAAAATTTAAAAAATTGTTTATTATTTCAGGACAACAGAGCAAAACTATTTCACTACCCATTCCCACTAATAAAAGTTTGTTCCCCAGATCCTTCCATAGTTGCCATTTGATTTGAGATTAAATCTCTCCTAAACAAAAAATTCCTGACCCCCTTATTGATGACTGAGTCTTTGCTTTTCTAAATTGCCCCGCTTCTTTCCGATCGAACTGAAAATCTTCCTGCTCATGACCACTGTTCATGTACCCAAGACTATAAAAAGTTTCGGCCCCTTTGCTTAACATCTAAAAAATTTTTTAAAAAAGCTTCGGGGGAAAATAACGCCCAGGCCCTGTGGGGACGGTATATAAATACAATTGCGAGGGCTGTATTTTGCATTACTAGTCTAATACAAAAAAAATTGTCGGGTTTGTTGTTTTCATAAATAAATTGCATAACCTATCCCAAATATGCACCAAACACCTCCCTTACCCTTTCCCCCCTACGTTTTTAGTTTTGCATATATGAAACCAGAAAATTTAAGTCTCACCCTCCTTCCCCCAAGTTTCTAAGACCGACAATATCAAATGTGTTTATGTACCATGGAAATCTTGATTTCCCAGCTTAAACTAGACCTTTGATGTTCCAACATCCATTCTTAAATATTCCTGCCTTTTTGGGACCTGTGGGTCCCGCTCACCCAGCTTCCTGTGCTGCCCTTTGCCGCAGCCTCGCCCTCTGAGGTCCTGCTCCCGGCTGTCAGCCGCAAAACGTCCGGGACTCGCCGAGTGCCGTGGGGTCCGGCGGGAACGTGAACGCGACCGCCGACGCGAACGCGAACGGACCGCCTCCCCCCCGCGATGCCGCGGGGGCGAGGTCGTCCCCGCGCCCCAGCACGAGGCGCAGCCGCGGCGCGGGCCCCGGCCCGGCCGAAGGCGCGGGCGGGGGGGGCCGCGAAAAGGGGGCCCCCTTGCCCGGAACGCCCCACTGGGGTTCTCCCCCCGCCGAGTTCACGGGGCCCCGTCGCCCCCCCCCTCCCACGCCCGCGGACGGCCGCCAGCTCAGCCAAACGTAGCTGGCCCCGCCCAAAAACTTGCGAAACGAATCACGCCTGCTTTCCCCCGCTTTGCCTCCGAAATGCGGAATTAACGCCTTTCGCGTTTGCCCACTGCCCACTGGTCCTCCGGGCGCGCACCCCCATTCCGGGGGGTTTCCCCCCGGGGCCCCGCAGCTCCTCCCGCTTCCTGAAAAAAGGCCAGCGGCCCAAAACAGTGGCTGTCCTCGCGCCGCCGCCCGGTCCCGGGGCGCGCCTCGAAACCTGGAGCCCAACCTGACCCCCGCGTCCCCAAAATC
Organism: Teleogryllus oceanicus; assembly: GCA_964035755.1. Lineage (NCBI taxonomy): Eukaryota > Metazoa > Arthropoda > Insecta > Orthoptera > Gryllidae > Teleogryllus > Teleogryllus oceanicus. Next base: position 33,121,029 of record CAXIVR010000002.1, read on the forward strand.
CAGGATACACCTCCCGGGCCGCCCCAAAACTGTTCCGCTTCTCTGGGATGCCAGTAACAATGATAGCGTCGCGATGGGTTTCAAGGGAATCCACCTTTGGGGAAACCCGCCGCTCGTTTGGGGTTTTGCAGCGGCTACTGAAGTTCTGCCGACGTAACCCTGGTGCAACCACGATTCTATCAAAAGTTCTTTGGTTCCTAGATAGTCTCGATGATATCACGTTGTGGGGCCGGGGTTCGCTCCCCCCACCGATCGCCAATACACCGCCATCACCGCCGCGCCCAACACGCTCCGGGGCCCCAGCCCTGCGCTGTCCCGGGGACCGCCACCGCGCGGGGGGTAGCCCCCCCAGCGGCCGATGGGCCCCGCGCCACTCTCCGTCGACCCATCCTGCAGCGGTAGAGCGCTTAGTAAAACACGTCCGCCGGCTCTCGACTGGCGAAGACTGATTTCATAATTTATGTTACTTCTTTCATATGGGTTTCGCTAGCTTCACAATTTTTTTCTTTCTATTTTAAAATCTGCAGTGCACTGGATCCTTTTTTATATCAAAAATCCCGAAAACCCTTTTGGGAAAATAAGGGAATGGGTTTTTTGATAATGGTACTTGCGAAGGCAAAAAATGTGCACATTAAATAGAAATGATGTAAATGATAGATATAATATGAAAAATGACAATGCGTTACGAGACACAGACAAACATTTTTACATTTCTCGTTCCGAAATTGCAGATTCGACATCTACCTCGTTTCATCTGGAAACATCTTATCTCGTACATCTTCCCTAATACCTTCCGTCCTTGGAACGTAAACGCCAAAATTCGATCTGACTCGCAATAGTTATAATTAACTTTCTTTCCCGCGGCAACTTTTTATTCCCCTAGTAAATGAACGAATTTCACGAAAAGGCATTATTTCAACTCACTAAATACCGCAAATGTTTAATTTTCTTTCCTATGATGTATTTTTTTCCACATTTTCGAGGCATTAATATTTTTGAACAAGGTATTAGATACGAAATTTTTCAGCTTGGGATTTCAGAAAAGCCTAATGAGAAGTAATTACGAAAAGGCATTATTTCAACTCACAACTGACTTGGGAAAGTTCGTCAAAAAATGTATTTCCAATGAATATGCATTCATCAGTCAAACCATCAATGTCGTAAATTTATTCATTGCCACCATTCTTGTTGCTTTTCTGTTACATATGATTTCATCTAGCCCTTAGAAACATCAACACTTACATGCACTACATTAATAGAGATGCTGGGGGATAGGACGGAATCTGAACTATTGTCCTGGCCGGGGTGGTGCTTCGCTGGGAACGATTCCTTGAAAGAGAAAATACCGTAAGGCGTGTAAGTCGGCCCCGAATCTCACATCTCTTCCGGTAATGAATGACTCCTCCTCCTCCCGGGATATAAATACTTCAGTCATTAGTAGGGGGCGGTTTTAATGAAATTTTTTTTTTTTTTTTTTTTTTCTGATATCATCGCTTTTAATTCATTTTAATGCAACTCACTTCAAATCATATTTACGACACACAAATGTTCTTCACAGAATTACTCAGTGACTTCTTCGCTCAGAAATTGTTTTGACAGCAGTTGTGAGAATGTAATTCTTGTGACGTATATCGGCTCCACCGCCGGTTCGGCCGATTTCGGTATAGCTAAAGGCAGAGACTTCCTGGTAAAAAGCAGTCCAAAGCAAAAGTTTGCAAGGTGAGTTCACTCGAACGAATGTAAGAAGCCTCGATTACATCAGTAACGTATCCAACACCTTGAGTGGTTTTCATAAGATTTTTAAAGTCATTTTTCTTTGGTTTTAGGGCATGTTTATATTATTTTAAGAGCATTTTATTGATCATTTTAGCGATATTTTCGGTCATCAAAATCCGCCATCAAAAATAGTCATTAGTCAGGCACTACAATTATAGAACAAACAACTATAGTAGTTGGCAGACCCGGAAACACTGAATGTTTACTAACCGGCTTATTGCTGTAGCTCTGGTGTGCTGTAGGTGACCACAGGCGCATCGGATCTTTGGGCACTGGGCGAGCGCTAGCCGCGCGCCGTTTGGTATTCGCGCGCCGTCTCCTCGAGAGCGGCGCTGCTCAACGAAGCGTCTTCGCGTCCACATTTTCGTTCCACCCCCGCCCCCCCCCCCCCCCCCAACTCGCCTGGCAAGTCGGCCGCGCCGCGCCGCGCCGCGCCCTCAAACTTCGAAAGGCGACCCGGCACAAGTTGCGGCGCCCATCCGCCTCGATAAACGCCTCCCTGCCCGCTCGCCGCTTCGCAGCTTCCGACAACTTCTCGGCTCTCGGCGCGGTGAGCGCCAGGCGCGAAAAACGGGAAATGATCTGACAACGTTCGCGGCTCAACTCGAGTGGAGTTTCCAAACGAACGACTTGGGTTCGTGTTTGACAATGGCAACGGCAATGCCTCCCTAAAGCAAAGAAGCGTTGATAGTCTTACGGCTTCTTTATCTAGGGACATTTCTAAGCATTAAAGTTAAAGGGAAATATATCAGAAATTTTTAGGGGGAATGGTGAGCGTGTGCGCCCGCGTGATTAAACGTGCGCGATGAGAAGAAAGAATGGACCTTCAAATGTGCTGCTCGTGACTGTCACGCGCACTTCTATTGTTTAAATCACGCTTATTATGAATTTTGTAATTGTGATTGCAAATCCATGAAATGGACATTACAATAATGTTAGTTCTGAAATAATAATACTACACACTTAATATAACTACTAGTGAAAGTTCCGTAGTTAGGCATTCTTTACGCAACGGACGTTTAAGAATAAAATACATAGAAATTCAAAACCATGTCTTCATCATCCCATTGAGCATTACCTTATTAATATCATATTAATTAATATTTAATTGCCTATATTTAAACAATGCAGTAACTTGAATCACATCTTCACCTCAAACGGAAGTTTAGGTGTTAAGAATACATTCATTACTTTCGCCCAATACGTTTGCACAATCCATATATTTACATTATGCAATCATTATCCCTTATTGACACTTTCACGAAACCCAATTAGACCCTTCTTTCCGGGGGAGAAGCCCCCAGCAGTGGTGGAGCGCCGTGTGGGGAAAACGGCAGGCAGCGCCAGGGACGCCGAGGAAGTAGATCAGAATGGTTCGGCTGGCGGTCCGGTGCCAATGACTGTAGCTCGCGAAATGTTATTACTCTAAAGTGAACGTCCCTCGTATCCATACCGGGCTAGAACATTGTGGACGTAGCGCACGTGCTTTGCCGGGGTCAACACCACCTTTACGTAAAAATAGTCGGTTGTTTAGATTTAAAGATTTTTTTTTATTAAATTCAGGCATTCAAAATCATCCCAATGAGCTTCGCTGCGTTATGCATGCTACGGCCTGATTTCAAGCATGGTTCCACCCCCTTCCTTTCAGAGCAGCCGAGCAGTGTGCGGAGATCAACAGTACGGGGAAGTCAGTTGTGGGTCGCCCGAGTAATGAAGAAATAGCCTGCAACCATATTAAAGGTGTTAGTTGTGGCCCTCGAGGCCTTGGAAGTTGGACACCCCTGAACTAGACGCTTTCGAAATCTCAATATAGCCAGGGCTCAAGCTCCTCTTTCTGTCTCTCTCCGCACCCAGCAGCCCACCATCTTTCGCGGACAGCTGTATCTCCGCAGCGACCTTCGCTAATCAGCATCATAAACAATGCTGGGTTTAAAACACTAGGAGTTTCGATTAGAAAGTTATTTGAATTTTATGCTCAACACAAGAGATTTTTTTGTTTATGGGACAGGTGGTGGGTTCTAGATGTGTTTTCAGTTGCTCCTGTTAACAGTTTTTATAGTTAAAGCATCGTTTTCAAATGCAGAGGTTAGTGAGAGCAGAGTAATAAACGCAATGTCCAGCAATCGTCTGACACGTTTCCTTTTAAAACAAGTTTCAGTTTTTGCAATTATAAGTGATGTATTACGTTTTTAAATAAAGGTGTGGTGTGTACTACAACAGTACCGCAACATACATGAACACATCACGATGAAGATCCATTTCAATTACATTTTAGACCGGTTTAATTCAGTTCATAAAAAATAGTGATTACGTTCCAGAATTTGTAAACCTCCCTCATTCAGTCGGATTTAGAGAATAATTACTGAACGAAATGTAACAAAATTTTTAGGGTTTTCTACGGTTCTTCCTTTTGTATGATGTTTACCTATAGAACTAACGCAATAAAAAAGGCATGGGAACATCTAGAAACGAGAAGAACAAGGGCGAGGCTTTGCGCTCTTTATAAATCGTACGTATGTCAACCAGCTTGGAAGGAAATTCAGGTTAGACTAGAAAAACCAAATTATTTCGGCCGAAGCGATCAGCCTCACAAAATTCGAACAAGGAAACAAAATTCAGATCTTGGGAAATTTTCCTTTTGTAACAGAACAATTAAAGATAGGAACAGTTTACCCGCAGAAATTTTCAAAGCTTTTCCTCTAAGTGTCCGAAGCTTTAGAAATAAGTTAGTACAATATGAGAGTAATAGACATTAAATGAATAAGTGTTGTGAAGTGCTATGAAGTGCTGTGAAGTGCGGTGAAGTGCTGTGAAGTGCTGGTCAGTGTAATTAAAGCAAAAACAGTGTGGTGCAGTGTAGTGTAGTGTAGTGCAGTGCAGTGCAGTGCAGTGCAGTTAAGTGTAGTGAACGCCAGCAAACGCGAACAATGAATTTAAAAAATGCCAAACTTATATAGCTTGTATTAAATTTTTGCATTACCGAGATATAATTATTGGATATTATGACAATTGAAATATTTGTTATAATACTTAATATTAGTGATAGTATTTTTATTTGGTTTTACCCTTTTTATTGTTATTATTATTAATATTGTTATTTTATTTATATTATTGTAATTATTGTTATTTAACTGCCACCGGGTCATACGTAATTGCAGTTGAAATAAATGTATGTATGTATGTATTCACACGGGTTGAACTGAACAATCTTTATTAACAAATAACCTGGTATTGGTGAATGATTTGATGGATAAGTGATTATGAAGCTATGGCGTGAACAATACACCGATGGAGCAATGATGAAATGAGAGGTAGGGGAGGGTACATTTCCGAGAAAACCTTCTTTGTTGAGAATTCGCTTTGTCCAGCTCTGATTTCACATGGATCGATGGGGATCCCGGTTCCCGCGGTGGACGGCGAGCGAGCGTATCGCTTCTTTACGCTTCGCCACGTGTTCGGTATTATCACGGCACTGTAGAGAGAGCAATGCTACTGTCAAAATATCACCACTGTCATTGCCTTTTGTCAATGTCACTGTTGAAAACATAACTTTCACTGCACTAAACGGACAACGATCCCTGATTAATTGATTGACATGTTTCCGGGCATGTCCACTGATATGGTTATTATACTTCGGTTTTTATAACGTGGCGGCTGAGGGTAGTATCTCCAAGATGGAATTCGGCACGACTTTTGAGTCAATCTCCGTCCAGCCGCTAGTTCACTTGATCTGCAGCACTGTTTAATATGGTCGCGATCATGCGAGATCTTGCGGCAAATCTGAGAGTGACTCAAAAAGTCGTGCCGAATTCTATCTTGGAGATCCTACCCACAGCCGCCACGTTAGAGTAACTCAAGTATAGTACCGTAAGTGGAATGTGGAGGTAATCTTCCCTCGCTGGATGGCGAGACATCAGCTGCGGCATTTCCCCAAGCATCTCCCATCAGCAGGGCACCGCAGTCCAGTCGGGAGCTAGGATTCTCGTACTAATCCTTCCCAACTCATCTCCCGGCTGGTCTCCCGGCATGTATGACAGTGAAGTGCGTGTAAGTAAGGAAAGAGGTGGACAGATTGTGCGCAGCCTGTTCGTTAGAAAGCCGCCCCGGAATTCACCTGGAATTGATTGGGAAACCATGGAAAACCATCGATTTGAGCAGTCGGGAGCTAGGGAGCACCTGAATTCATCCTAGCTATGTAGATAGTGACTGAAATCCTGTCACCATTGGGACTCGAAACGCAGAATATCCCGGCACTGCAGGAACATCAGCTGATGTACTTACCCTGAACCATCTAAGCCGGTGAAGAACGAAGCCATTCACAGTAGCATCGACATCACCATTATCTTTGTCGCGGTCATTATTTCCATCACCGCCACTATATATCATTATCATTCACCCCTTCACCCTGATTATCACTATCTCCTTCACTTTAATTATAAATGTCTTATCTTTCAGCGATACTACAACACAAACGTCTTCATTGTCATTATCCCGTCATTATTTGTATTGTCACTGTCACTTTTAGCAAGAATGTCAGCGTCTTTCACTATCACCACTGATTCATTCACTCCACCATTACAGTCATCGATGTCAATGTTATTTCCGACACTATTGCGGTTACTTACATTCGTGGTAAGAGTGAATTTAAATTCTTTAGTGGATATCAGTTTGCCTCACAAGTCCCTCCGTATCCTCTAGCCCTTCGGAGACGTCGCATCAAGTGAGGTTGCCGTCATGATTATCGCTACCTCTGTTTCCATTACACTGTCACTGATGTCATCCTCTCCAATATCACCGCAATTATCAACTCACTCCAAGGCACACCATTACCCAACACCATCACCATCGCAATTGCCACACCGCCTCTTCTTTCACTCTCTCCTCTACTTCCTTCCTTCCTTCCTTCGTTCTTCCCACACTCTCCTCTATCCACCCCTCCTGCCACCTTCTCATCACCACTTTCACTTCGTCTCAAACAGCCACCGTTTCCTTCTCCCCATATAGCAGACAGCCGCGCGAAAGTCTTGGCGATGCTCGGAGCAGTCGTCGTGCAAGAAGACGCCGCGCACAGGAAATTGCACAAAATAATTAAGTTGTTTCCCGCCCCGCGATGGATGAAAGCAGAGGCAGATGTCTCCCAGCGTTTGGGCCTGAGGTGCTAAAAGCAGAGGCGGAGAGGGAGGCAGTCACAAGAGAAGGACGAGTAAAGAAATGAGAAACTTCACGCAAAATAAGGAAATGGTAAGGCACCAAAATAACGTAAATGGATAATGTAAATAGTATAGTACAACTGCCAATAAATATCTTCTAAATATTAACTACATTAGTAAAATTCTCAAAACTTTTCAACTTAATATAAATATCAGCTATAAATCTCTGAATGTATTTGTCGTAAAGTGTTGATATTAAGAACAAGGAAAACGATATGAAGATTACCCAGACAAAATGAATAACTGCAATACTGTGAGCAAATTCTGGAATATTCATACAATAAATATGCTTTGATTGTCTAGCTGATAATAATGGCTAGTATACACTTTTGTTATTAAGAAATGTTATTTGGATTTGATTCTGGACCAGGCAAATTTCATACTAGTCTTTGAAGAGTATTGGATTTCACTTAACTCAACTGATGTAAAAGAAAATTATTAAAATTATTAGTTTGACATGACAATTTGTTATTGTTACTATTGTCCCAGTTATGAAATGTATGATTATTTTAATACTCTTGAAATGCTGAACTACAAATACTTCGCCTAATGATTGATTTTGAAAGAATTTTTGTTAGGTACACGTTCATCAAATATTATTCTCAATTTTTTCTCCATATTTAAAGTAATATGCATTCTCTGATTTTTATAGTGCATAATATCATTATTTTATAACAAATATCAAATCACTCGTGCAATGTTACACAATAATTATTAATTAAGGTTCGGTGAGAATTTAAGGATCTCCTGGAAAATTTGGAAACTTCATCCGCGAAAAAAGTACTCTCATATTGAGCTTCTTAGATACAAGATGATTGCAATTTAGCAGAAAAAATAAGATATTCGTAAATAAACGTTTTTGTACGCTATTGTATGCCTTGTGCCTCCATCTTATTCAGTATGAAAAGTAAGGCTATACAAGTAACTAGGCGTACTATTTACTTACAAACATTTTGCTCAGTGCTCTGAGAGCGAGAAGTCGTTCTCTAACTGCACCCAGAGAAGCAGCTACTAAAGTCCAGAGCAAATACTTCAGAGGCTCTGCTTCCTCTTAAAGAGGATCTGCGGCTTTCCACTCCACAATATTTGGAGTAGCTAAGTTCGAGGAAGCCCCTATGCCTTATTATGACCGTGTGCCGGAAGTCCCTAAACTTTAAACAATGTTATGTGATTGTCAGAGAATTGACAGCGTAACGTTAATTTCTGTGTTTTTACTAGAAATCACTCTTTTTTTTAAATTCACACCTAACTAATTAGATTGCAACTCTCCGAAGAAGAGTGTTTCGCTTAATGAATAGATAGATTGATTGATTGTGATTCCCGTCACGTCTATGGAGGTCACGAGTCCCGTAAGTGTAGTGCATGTTTTTTATCTGAAGGTGGCTGTGATCTTCCCCCACTGGATGGCGAGACCTGGCGCTGACCAACCGTCAACTAGCGGGAGTTTTCCCAACCAGATATCTCCTACCAGCGGGGCACAGTCCCAGCCGGGACAAGTTCTAAGCCCCAGACCGGTCTCCCGGAATATGTGGTAGTGTAGTATATGTTAGTGTAAGTGTGTGTATGTAAGAGAAGAGGACAAGGTAGAAGAAGGAATGATCGCGCGCGGTCAGTGACCAGTTTGTTAGGGTTCTGCTTCTGCATTCGCCTGGGGTTGACCAGAGAAACCATGAAAAACCACTGATCAGAGCAGCCGGCCTGTAGATTTCTCCTCCAGACAGTGACTGAATTCGATGAATCGATATTATTTTTAAAAATAATGCATATAAATAATGACTTTGTATGAATTCAGAATTGTGAGGAATAAACATTTAGAAAGAAAATTATTTCCTTCCTTTGATTGTAAAGAAAAGGCAATTCAACGCAACTCCGGAAGATGTGACAGACTGGATGCTTTTCACATATTGGAAAATACAGATATTATTAGTATCTAACAAAGTATATAATGTTAGTTTGTTCATTTTAATAATTTCAAATATTTGGGAAGGAGATGTCACAACTTATATGTATTGTTTTTTAATTGAAGCCTATTTTTTTTGTCTGAAATAGCCATTCGGCAAATTCTTTTATTTCCAGTACATGAGAAGACCAATCGTAACGTTGTATGAAATACTGTTAAAATGCAACCCTTCAGACATATATCTGCTGTACAATATTTTACAAAAATGCCTAGTCTCATTTACTTTAACAAAAAATTAATTACATTGTACTCTCAAAAAATTCATATACGTAATTAATTTTATTTTTTAGCTTTTCAGTTCCATTTTCGGATATGAGTAGCACATCTACTGTAGCATACAGCATAGAATTCAATTTCTTAAAGTTATGCCAAAATAATTGGCATTGTACTAACATATAAATTGACATTGACAGAAAGTGTCAATAAATTACAGAAACAAGAGTGACGGTGTTAATGTGAAAACCACAGTGAAATAAGAATGAAAATGTGACAAAAGAAATAATGAAACTGATTTGATATAAGAAAATATTAAATACTAGAAATCGAAATTATTTGCCTGTAAGTTTCGAGATTTTGCGTTGAGCTTCATTGATCTGAACGTGAATCTCAGTGACAGCGCACGCATACAGCAAACCTGTTCTCCGTCAAACGAAACAAAGTGTAGTCGAAGCTGAACAGTAAAGACAAACCGCAATACTGCCATATATTATGCAAATTGTCTTCTAAAAGTTCATGAACATGCTAACACCATTTGAGGATGAGTTACATACCAATGAGGTGCGCGATATCAAAAATGGGACTAAGCAACTTTGTTATGCGAATGTGTGCAAACAACTCACATACGCGCGTGTAAAACGAGAGGAAAACCTAAAAGCGTGTTACATTTTATTTTGAACCACCCTCCATTTCTTTAAATGTATTTTTTATTTTGTGTGTGGATGTGATCATTTGCTAAAGGTTGCCGAGCAGAGTAGATTCAACGCATACTTTCTAAGAACTTCCAGAAGAACGGTCGGTTTCTGCGTACCACTTTCGAATGAACGCTGTCCGGTGGGTCAATTCTCAAAGTGTCCCCCTTTTTTCGGTGGGAAGGTTCCTCTCCTGGGAAGCGGCCTCGTGCGGCCCGGCCATTTCCCGGAGCCCTCCACCGCTCGCAACTTTCATCTCCACGGGCGCTCCGCTCCGCTCTGCTCCGCGCTGCTCCGCTCCGCCCGGCCGAGCATTGTTCGCCGAGCGCTCGCTAGGGGCGGGGGAGGCGACACCGACGCGCCACAGCCGGGGAGTCTTCTCAAAGTGTCACTCGCCAGACTTCCGCGAAAGACACGCTCGCAGCGGGTGGATTCTCGAGCTCTCCGCCGCCGCCGCCGCCCGCTCGGGGCACTCGCGCCGATTCGGCAGCGCAACAGCACTTGCAGCATTTCTACTGTTTTCCATTAACATCTCCCAGCACTTTGAAGTGTTTCACTCCAGAAAATGCGGACGCAATCTGCTGGGGCTCTGTCACCGGCTTTTGTGTTTGCGGGTGCGCGCGCGCCTGGGTTTGTGCTAAAGCAACGGTGGCATTCCAGTTGTCGGTAAATGCTCCGTTTATCTAGCCGGGCGATATCCGAAGTAACGTGTTACCTGGCAGACCTAGAGATTTATTTATGAAGATTATTCATGAAGAGGCGACAAAAAAAACATTAATGCGTAATATTATAAATTATATTTGACAGCATATGATACGATTGCATTAAAAAAATTTTTTAAAAAATGTACGATGATTTAGAATTAAAATAAAGTAATAGAGTAAATGTCACAACATTTACGAACTTATTAAATTATTGAAAAAATCGAGTAAATTATTTATATATTAGAAAAACTAGACGCACTAGACCCTTTCTATAACAAGATACTTCCATTAAAAACCACTCACTTGTCAACACACGAAATTCAATTTCTAATTACATCAAATCAGTTTTATATAGTAGCTTTTAATGATATTTATATAATAATAATAAATACAATACATTAAAAATAGTATGATAGCTTGTTTTATCAACCCAACGAGACACGTCATGTCTATTCTTTATTAACAAAAATGTCACTTTTCAAAATAAATTTCAATAATACAAAAAGCTCTTGAAACTGTGTTAACAAGGATTCCATGTAATTACACATTACTTCACAATTATCACGCTCCCGCATAAGCAAAATGATTGAGAATAGGAATGGTAAATACACAATGTTTAAATTAGCAAACAACTCCTTTCCCACTCATTAGCTGCCACCCTCTCTGGTATTGAGAGTTCGGGATTTCAGCCAATTCCCAAACAGCCAGCGCGATTGTTGATATGCAAACAATGTAATCCTACCCTATCGCAATGGAATGTTCCTGTGTATCATGAGAGAATGATCTATTAATCTCAAGTAATACCGTTGGGAATATTGTGATGGAATATAACGAGCGCGGGAAAAATAATTTGCAAAACGTACTTTCAAACCAATACTCCAGGGTTTCACTCATGAGGGTTCTTTGAAATACGGTTACACAAAGCTAAATTTTCAATGCTGATCCATATTTGTTTGTTTTTCACTAGATAAATTTTTATCTGTGCAAAGTACCTACCTTTTTGAACTTTCTACTAGTACTAAGTTGTAAGTACATAGAACGAGTTAATGTTATTAATATGTACGTCATATAATTAATATTCTGATTTTTACTGAGAAAATTTGTCAAATTAACGCGAGTTATATTCTTCTCTCGTTGCCGTCTCGAAGTGATGGCAGGAGGAGAACCCACGGGTTCAATACCAGGTGGTGGATGCAGCTCGTTGGAATAAAAACTTTCGAGGAGATTCACAATTAATATTTATTAATTGAAGCAAGTTACAATTTTCAATATGGCCGAAGTATACAATTGTTTAACGAGACGTAGTTACAGTGATACGGCTCGAGCTGAATGCTACTCTTGGCGATTCGGCTCGTGCTTTTATATGCTACTGGTTAGTAATACATGGTGACGACAGTAGCGATAACATTTTTGTGAGGCGTTTTCCAAGGGGAAGCGCCTGCAAGTGAAATCGAAAACAAATACTAAATAAGATTGGAAACTGGAGTTTCCGTCATGGGCTGTTTGTCTGACCCTTGCTCATGGAGCAATTATGTACCCAGAGGGGTTGCTACATAACTCTTCCTCCCTTAGATTACCACTGTCCTCAGTGGGAGGTTTAATTTTGAATTTTGATATCAGTTTGGTAAACTGATTATTAAGTGGTTTCCTGAATGCCCAATACATGAAACATATTGTTAATATAATACATAGTACATCAAATACATTAATATTTTTCCACATAGAGTGAGTGACTATCAGAGGTTCCACGTCTAATTTCAATTGATCAGCTTCGAGATGAGAAGGGTGGAACTGTATTTGTTGTTTCACAACTATATCGTCTCTGATATACAAAAAGGGGAAGTTCTTTGTATACTTTGTAGGTCTGGGTTCTATAGTGATACCCATACAAGACAATGGGCAGTTGACACTGCTATATATTAGATGTGAACCTCGTAATGATAAAGATGTTTGATTAATATCGCAAGTTTAAATAATAGTTTCTTGCTCATAAGAGAAAACAGAATACTAGCTTGATTTAACAATGAGAATAGTTTTACCTTGCTTGTTATTTGAGCAAATTCACAACCTTCTGCCCAGGTTAGATTACATGAAGTTGTTCTTATATTATAATATAAACATACATTTGTTAGTGTTCCTTTAATACACGGAGTAGTAGACCATCTTGCATTAGGCCCTTGCAGGTAGTATTTTTCGGAAGGTATGAGCAGGAGATTATTTTTGTAGGAATTGGAGTGACAGTATATAAGTGATAATTTTCACCATCTGTAGTTGGCACTGATAACATTATTACTAAACCTTTTCCATAATTGCCACTTGGGTTTTGGTGAATTTTAGATTTTCGTACAGTTGATAGGGATCAGTATGGATGATGGCTTTAGCAGGGTAAATGGAGTGGAGATGGTTCACAATTTGGTTAATATCTTCAGTAGAGAAGAGTTGCACATTGGTGATGTCTTGAAATGATAAACTTATAGTGTTCTCGATGATTTGCACAATCTTCGAGAGTCTTCTTAAGCACATCACTATATACAGGTAGTGTTCGATTATATTGATTTCAAGTTCCTGCTTGGATAACATTTGTTGAAGCAATACCATATTCAAGCTTATATGATTTATCTCGTTATAAAATTTTGTGAGATAGAATTGCTAAATGAAACAAGTTTATTTATATGCTGTATTTCTTGATTTCTATTTATTTTTAGGATTTCGATTTGGTTTTCAAGCTTTTCGTAATCATCTTGATCTAAATTACCTGAAATGAACTTAACAATACTTCCGAGTCCGTTTATAAGGCCTCTTTTGTTTCTATCTGATTTTGAAATTAATTTAGACAAATCTTTATCGGTATCTCTGACTAATTTTGATATTTGAACGATAGGTATGGATATGAATTAGTTTTAGGCAGTGAATTTATCGTCGATTGAATTTGTAAAAATGATTCTTCTAGATTGCTGATATTAAAGTAAAACAAGAATTTATGGTAATTGTTTACAATGACTGCTGGACCTAATGAATCCGCGTAGAATCCTTGAGTTTCGATGATTTTGGATTTCATTCCGTGAGAGTGACCAGCGGTTCTGAAACAGAATGTTTCCTTTTAGGTTTTACATGCCGGAAGTGTCTGATATGAGTTCTACCGTTTTTCATCTTACAATGGATTTTGTTTTTCTCAATTTTGGTTATTTGACCTTCCCGATAAAGGTTTTTTGATTTTTTGTTTCTAGTCATTGGATCGACAATGTAAACTGTGTCATTAATTTGATAGTTATGATCAAAAGGAATATTTTCGGTCGACCTGTTTGAATTTGCAATGTCTCGAATTTGACTCTCTTTATTTACTATATATTCTTCCAAATCAGTAGAGGGGGTAAATACGTGGTTTAGGGCATCGTAATGGTTTCCTATTATGATTGAAAATGGTGTTTTCTTGGTAGTGGTATGTATGGAGGAGTTGTATATTGTTATGGCATCTATTAAAATATGTTCTAGTGGACTGTTCTTATCTTTACTTCTTAAGATCCTCAGTTTTTCTAGAAGGGCAAAATTGAATCGTTCTATTGGCGAATTTGAAGATGAGTTGAGTGGCGTAGTGGCATGGTACTCTATATTATGTGATTGGCAGAAGTCTTTAATTAGTTTGTTCTGAAATTCTGTTCCTGATCATGTGTTAATTGAGCGAAATCCGTGGTGAGAGAAGTATTGCTTTAGTTTCCATAGTACTGAATATCAGTTCCGTCCGGTAATGAGTAAGCCTGAGAGTATTTGGAGAATACGTCAATTAGATTAAATTCTTTGTCCTTCAAAAAAAAATGTGTCGACATGCACTAAGGAAAAGGGTGCCTTGGATGTAACTGTTTTTAAGGTTCCATTGTGATTCTGGCTATGTTAATATGATTGACTGTTTCTAAGGTTCCATTGTGATTCTGGCTATGATATAGGGCTATTAACTGACGTTGACGTTCTTCGTCTTCTACATTTTCGACTAGTTTTGTTGTACGGAGGATCACTAAGTCAGAGGTGAAAAGTTTTTGGCAGCTTTTGATAAAAGGAATTTCAAATATAATGTCGTCAAAGTATACGGCATATTTCTCGGTGGGTATAATAATTTGAGGGAGCAATTCCTGTAGTTCCTTTAACATGTTTTCCTGTGTGACTCTTAATTTTGTAATTTTGTTTCTTTTAAAAATAGGACGTGTCGAATAACCAGGCGTTTTTCCGAATGTTACTATTATTTGATTTTTGTTTTGATTGAGCGTTCGCTCTGACATTCTTAACACGAAAATCGGGCTTCCTGATTCAATGAATCGTTTGATTGTCTAATTCATTTTAAATTGATGACGGATCTTTTAGTGCATCGGCAACATTGTTAGTCTTTCCTTTGATGTATTTAATTTCGTAATTAAATTCCTGTAATTTTATTTTCCACCTATACAATCGTGATGACGGATCTTTTAGTGAAAATAGCCATTGCAATGGTCGATGGTCACTTTCGATAGTAAATTTACGTCCCCAAAGGTATGGTTTAAATTTTTTGCAGCTGTCAACAATGGCGAGCAGTTCACGCTCTATTGTTGAAAATTTACGTTCACTGGGATTTAAACTACGTGAGTGATAGCTAATAGGGTGTCCATTTTGAGATAATACTGAGCCTAGGGCAAAATCTGAGCTATCGGTGCTTAGTACAAAAGGTTTGCTGAAATCGGATATGCTAAAACAGGGCATTGCATAGTAAAACTTTTAGTTGTTCGAAAGCGTATTTGTATTGAGAGTTATCGATGTCAATTTTCGGCCTTTTCTTAGGCACCTTGTTAGTGGGAAGGCAATTTTGAAGTCTTTTAAAAACTTGCGATAAAAGCTAGCAAGTCCCAAAATTGCTTAATTTCTTTCTGGGTTTTGGAATAGGGTAATCCTTTAATGTTCTTAGTTTATCGGGTTAGGTTTTATACCCTCTCTTGTTACTATATGGCCGAGAAATCCTACTTCTTTATGCAAGAATTCTGTTTTGTCGAGTTGCACTTAAGATTAACTTCTCGAGTTTCTTTAAGATAAGTGAAAGGTGTTGAGTGTGTTCTTCTAGTGATTTGGAGTATATGATGATATCATCCATATACACAAAGCAAAATTTGAAAAGGTAAGGTCTTAGTATGTTATCCATAACTCTTTGAAATGTGGCTGGGGCGTTAACAAGACCAAATGGCATTCGTTTGTACATTAAATGTTGGTTGTCGACTGAGAAAGCAGTTTTTTTCTATTGAGCGTGGGTCCATTTCTATTTGAAGAAACCCTTGGGCAAGGTCTAATGTACTAAAATATTGATTTTTACCTCGATTATCTAAACTTTCTTCGATTTTTGGTAGGGGTATTTGTCTTCTATGGTTTTTTTGTTGAGTTCTCTAAAATCTATCACTAGTCGCCATTTCTTTTGCCCTGATGCATCTGCCTTTTTTGGAACAATCCAAGCGGGGTTACAGTAAGGAGAGTTACTAGGCGTAATTATGTCCTGTTCGAGAAGTTTTTGAATTTCTTTGTTAATGGCTTCTTTCAAGTGTGGTGGATATCTGTAGTTTTTCTTATAAATTGGATTTTCATCTGTGGTCCTAATATAATGTTTTATTACGTTGGTGAATGATAGGTCGCATCCTGGATAATAGAACACGTCAGAGAATTCCAAGCAGACATTAAGTATTGCTTTTCTTTCTAGTTCGTTCATATGTTGTGTTCTGAGAAATTCCTCTATATTTGTCTCAGAGATTGAATTTATTTCTAGAGGTTGGACTATCATATTGTCAATGGGTTCAACAAGTATTGGTTGTTCAATTATTAAATCTATTGCTGAGTATGTAGGATATTGCACAATGAAATTTTCTGCAGGTAAGATTGCATCGGGGAAGTGGTAGTTATTATTTGAAAATGCGGGAACGTACACACTTCCTCGTTTGATGTTGACAGGTATCGGTACTGAGTTGGATGTCCTTTCGGTTTTAATGTTATTTCGTTTGAGCGTTGAGTGAAAGTAAAAGGGAATATCTTTGCTTCCTATAGTGAGAATGTCTTTGTTATAGTCAATTTTGGCTTTTAAACGTAGAAATCTGCTGATCCGATAAGGGCATCGAAGTATCTGTGCCACTGCATAACTCGGAATTTAATAGGTTCTGTTAATCCATGTTCTGAAAATATGGGATATTCTACGTTGTGGGTGCCTATTGTTTCTGCGTGAACAGATTGAATGCAAAATTCTTCTTCAAAGAAGTAATTCGAAAAAAGAGCGTGTGCTGGACCTGGATTTATGATGGAGTTATGGGCTCCTGAATCTATTAGAATTTTTAAACCACAGAGAGTAATGAACGGGAGCTGAGAGGCATTATATATATTATTTAAGTCTTCGGTGTGGATGAAGTATCCTGACGAAAATCCTGATTCTGATTTTGATTTTCTTCTGTCTCACTTAGTTCGATCTCTGGGGAGTAATTTATCTGTTCTGATATCGCGTAATTATTCGGATCATTTTCATATTCGAAATAATGATAAGGGTAGTCTTCATCATTTCAATATGATAATTTACATTTTGTCTAATGGTGGATATTCCTGACATAGGTGCAGGAATATTTCTTTGATTTTGTTGTGTGTGTAATCTTCCTCTTTGGTTAGGGTGTGGGTAAGGTCTTGAGTGTTGTAACGGTGTCGGTCTGGTGGAGTGAGGTAGGTGAAAGTTTTGTGGCGGTTGCGCTTGCGGTTGACTCATTGAAGTATGTGATGTTCTGTTCTGTTCCGGCCTAGCGGGCGGTGGTTGGTATCGTGTCATCTGTTGTGTTACATTATGAAATAAAGGAGGGAAATCATTCCTTTGATTTAGCGTCTGTGGTCTGTTTTGTTTGTTCGGAAACTCGAAGTTGAGAACTTTTGGCCATTGCGGATTGAATCCATATAATTTTCGTAAGCTTTTCCATTGTCGAAATTGCGGCATGCACGAAGTGCTTGAGAGAGGTCTGTAAGTTGTGCGTAACGTAGATATTCGCGATAAGGAGGCAATATTCCGGCGCGGAATGCATTAAGTGCGTTTTCATCAGATTCTGTTAATTTCATCTCGAGGATAGGTGATTGATAATTTAATTTTAGACTGGCTTTATGTTTTATTACAAGTTGATTTAGTCTGTCATAGTAACCTTGAAATTCCTCGTTTTTCTTTTGACAACAGTTAGATATTTCTCGAGCGAGAAGGTGCTCGTCGCGGGCATCTCCATATTTTCTAATGAGTCTTTCTTTTAATCTGTCGAAACTATTATTTGTTTCTGTATCTAAAACTGATTGAGCATCTCCCTTAATTTTCGATTTAACTACATTGAAAAGAAAGTTGTTTGTTACGTCAGCTTGTGGTACTTCGGTCTCCTTTGGAAGTTTCTTAGAATGTTTCGCATTGAATTAGGAAATAATCTAAATTACAATGAGAAGTTCCATTAAACTCTGTAATAGTTCTACGTGGGCCATTTCCCATCTAGACAGGGTTCGAAGTTTGGGTTTGCCATTTTATGACTTGAAATTAAATTAATTTAATAGAATCTTAGAAGCTAATTGAATTTGAACTAATAGAATCTTATAAGCTTGCGTATGATGTACAAAAAGATTGAAAATGCAGGTTTGTTTTGCGAAAATAGCTGTTTGCTACTATGCTTTGAACACTACACT
Source organism: Teleogryllus oceanicus (assembly GCA_964035755.1). NCBI lineage: Eukaryota > Metazoa > Arthropoda > Insecta > Orthoptera > Gryllidae > Teleogryllus > Teleogryllus oceanicus. Next base: position 33,139,273 of record CAXIVR010000002.1, read on the forward strand.
ACGTATCATTTGCACAGCACTGTGAAGGCTTTCACTTACAGCATTGAAAGGATGACGAAGAGTATCATCTTACAGCAGTAGTGGGCTGGCTTCCTCGATGTTTCTTGTTCGCGGAGTCGCACCAGTGTGGATCGGCAGCGGGCAGATCAGAAGATGAGTCGAAAACCTCTTAATTGGGAAGAGGCTGCGCTCGTTTCCCAAAAGCTTGAAGTCTCCCGGCCAAGGTAGACGCTTTGCCGATCCGGACAGGCCCCAGTTATATTCTTCTCTCGTTGCCGTCTCGAAGTGATGGCGGAGGAGAGAACCCACGGTTCAATACCAGTGGTGGATGCAGCTCGTTGGAATAAAAACTTTCGAGGAGATTCACAATTAATATTTATTAATTGAAGCAGATTACAATTTTCCAATATGGCCGAAAGTATACAATTGTTTAACGAGACGTAGTTACAGTGATACGGCTCCGAGCTGAATGCTACTCTTGGCGATTCGGCTCGTGCTTTATATGCTACTGTTAGTAATACATGGTGACGACAGTAGCGATAACATGTTTGTGAGGCGTTTTCCAAGAGAAGCGCCTGCAAGTGAAATCGAAAACAAATACTAAATAAGATTGGAAACTGGAGTTTCCGTCATGGGCTGTTTGTCTGACCCTTGCTCATGGAGCAATTATGTACCAGAGGGTTGCTACATAACTCGCGTACGTTCTCTGTAACATTAATTCAACTACATGCTAAAACTTTCTCACTTCTACAAAACGTTACTTATACCTACTATTGATATTTAATACTATTATTAAAGAAATTAATATTACCTACTATTTTAAAAGAATCGAAAACGAGATAATATTGAGCAAACACAACTTATCTCTACAAAAGTAATAAAATAAAATAAAACATTCTTTGAATATATATTTTAACTTTTGCCCGTCCCAAAATATTCCATGCATGAGCAAACACAAATCACTTACTTGAATCACATCGTTCATTAATTTCAATATAAAAATATGATCGCCGCGATTATTATAGCGTAAAGTTCATTATTAGGTTGTAAAGCATTTGCAGACGCTCCTGCTGGATTCCTGCTTGTCTGAGTGTTTTGTTAAATATTTCTGCTTAATTGTTCCCACAATGGTACAAACAGTGGGGCGACGGGTCATTTACTGTCAAAAGTATTATATTTTCTTATTCCCCAGCTCCAACTACCCCACTTCTGGGAATTCAATATTACTTGTGTAGCGCCATAGACTTGACTCCCTGCTCCTGAGTTGCAAGGTATGGGGATGAGAGAGCCAAATATAGGATCCCGAAGAAAGGCCACTCTTCACGGAAATCCCAGACGCCGGGCACAAAATGCGGCGTCGGTGGCACTCGCTTCAAGACGAGTGCGTGGGGGGGGCAGATGACGTAGGTGGTCATGTGACTCGGGCCTATATTAAGGTGCGACGCAGATTCATTCGGGGGATCCAAACGATTCTGGTTTTCCTCGCGGCAAACACCGCAAAACGTGTAGGCCAAGTCTGGCGCGGAAGTGCTGAAGGCACGAGTTCGAGGTTCGAGGTTCGAACACGGTAAAGTATGCCTTATTTCAGGGCAGATGGTCTGCGAGGCACATGAGGTGCCCAGTTGCGAATCGGCCGAGTGGACTACTCGCAGGCGCGTGTTGGGAGAGAGGGGTTGCAGCAGGTAGCTCCGACAAACGTCGTAGAGTGAGGTTTTAGTTCCTGCACATAATTTAATGTAAATAAATTGTAAATACCCCCTCGTGTCTGTTTCTTTGTGGTGTAGATCCCTACCCACGACGCAACACTTGTTATGAGCCAGCCAGCCAACACAAAGTTCGATCATTCCACACGAGTTTCATGTGTGAAATCCTCCTTAGTGCGGATGACCCTTCACAAAGTGGAGTCCTATCGGAGCGACAATGTGCGAGTAACGACCAGCACGGACAGTCATTGGTTGCTCTGGGCTCTGGTCCCTTTGGCGCCCCAGCACAACAGGCGCCCAGGGGGCGGGAGCAGCGTCTCAGCCCAGGGCCATTGTGCTAAGCCGATTACCAACTTCCCCTGCCCACCTGCTAACGATGCCACCGGATCCCCTCCACCCCACTCGCTCGGGCACTCCAGCGGAGGCGGCCATGCCCCGTTCACCAGATCCGATTCCCGCCTCACTCCACTCCACAACACCCCTCTCGCCTCATTGTGTGATTAATTAGTGATTTCGGGCGCGTCAACTGCCTTTAGTCTCGTAAGTGTAATGCATGATTTTTTTTCTCGGAAGGTGGCGATGAACCACCCAACCACGCGCCACCCGTCTTTCTCCGCAAGCTCCCGTCCCTCCGTACTTATCTCCATCTCATGCCAATTCAATACACTCCGACTAGCCCTGTCCCTCTCTGTCCCACTTCACCCGCCTCGTTCCATCATGATCCACCCCGTTAACTCCCCCACCTTTTCTCTATTCCACCTCGCACCTTTCCACCACCCACCAGCCCACTCCGCCTCGCCCTCCGGACCGACCCTCGCCACGTCCCTGCCCCGCCCCCACCGCCCGCTCAGCTGCGACCGCTTGAGAGGCAGAACGCGTGTTAATTGCTACTCGAGCGGGGTCTGTACTGTCCCACGGCGGCCGACCGCCCCCGCACCCCACCCCCACCCCCACGCCCCGTGATCGATGCTCCGACTGACTTACCGCCGCCACGCGCCCCCACCCCCGCCCCCACCCCCACCCTGGGCGTTGCCTTCGCCGGACAGTGGGCGGACAATTCACTCGGGAAAGTCACACGATATCCAGCGTTCATTACATGACAATACGGTTCAAATGGAACTCTTCAAACTTAGATTTGCCGTCAGACATTTTATAAAACTAAGTCACGCTTATTTTCGTAGAAACATATTAACATAATTATAATAATTATAGATATTCCTCGTCAAGTCACAAATTCACGTTATGACTATTCGAATGCCCTAGCGCCTCCAGGGCAACTCTTTCCGTCTGAAGGGTATAATGCTACCACGATTTATCGCCTGAAACAGTTCCATTGGCTCTTTCAGTGGCTTCAAAGTATATTTCAAACAGTAATTAAGTGTAATATAATGCAATAGAAAATAGTCTTATTCCTATAGATGTGTTAGGTTTATAAGCGTAATATAGTGCAAAAAAGTTAGAGAAAAGAGGTTATACAATTACTTATTTTAATGTTAACATTACCATAACCTTGAAATATGCTCGAAAGTTACTTCATTTACAATTATAAATATATAAAATGAAACATGGTTCCGGGAGAATGCATCCTAGAATATGGGCTGTGTATTGCGCGAGATCCTTCCTTTCCTAACCTGTCCTCATTTTTCAGCCTTGGGGGCGAGCGTTGGGCTGATCACGAACACTCTAACGGTCCATCCCCCGCAGATCTAGAAATAATCTCCAACCAACGTCGGAGACTAAGTGACGAACAGCCAGACAAAAGTTTGCAATTACTAGATACACTAACTTTAAGCGAATGTAAACATTTTTACGTTGCACTTCATTTTAATAATATAACCTTCTTTATGTTCCATACCGGGAGAGATGGCTCAGGGCATCGACTGATGTCACTGCTTTGCTTCTGCCCGGGAAGTCTTAGATTCAAGTCGCAGGATTTTCGACACTAGCTAGCAGCTGAGTCGAGTTCTGTCCTGTCTGGAGGACAGTGCTCTGATCGGTAATTTTCCGTGATTTGTCCGATCAACACCAGGCGAATGCCGGAGCAGTACCCTATCAAACGGGTTACGGACCGCGCGCGATCTTTCCTTCCTTTTCTTGTCCAATCCTCCCCCTAACTTACCTATACATACGTGCACTACACTAGACTGGTGGGGAACTTACGGCTGGGGCGGTGCCCCGCTGGTGGCAGATTCCTGAGTGGAAAAAAAACCATTTGCTGACGTAGGTCGGCAGTGGATCCCAACATCCAGCGGGGGAAGAACACCGCTACCTCCTCGAAAAACGCACTACGCGTATGGGATCAATGTCCTTAGTAGTTGATATCCCGGGAATCACTAATCAATCAATACTCCGTGCTAATGGCCAGTCGGGCCGCGGAGACCCACGCTCGCGCGCACTGGCGCCTTCGCCGATGGCCTCCGATTCTCCCCGTAATGGACGGCGCGGGCGAGGAGCGCCTGATTGGGCCCTCGGAGTGTCGGCTCCTCTCGAGCGCGCGCGGGGGGCGGGGCGAGCGAGTGGTCGCGGGCAGCCGAGGCATCTGGCCGCGCGAGGGGGGCGGGCGCGGGTGTGAGGGAATGGAAACTCGGGAGCGCCCATCCCCCCGCAGTGGGAGGGGTAAGAGGGCGTGAACGCGTGTCCAAGCCAAGTGAAAGTGGCGGTGGCGGTCGAGGTGAGGGTGGAGGAGGGGGAGGGGAGGAGGCGGTCGAGGAAGCTGTTTGCAGGGGTTGGTGATGAATGGACGGTCGGTAGAAGCCCTAACAGACGAATGTTTAGGGGGAATCGGCTTCGCAGGGGGAAGCAATGTTCGTGGGAAGGTAAGGAAGACAAGGACGGAAGGTCATTGCTAAGGAGCATGGCACTAACGGACCGAATGACCAAGTCGCTAAAAAAACAAGCGGGGGACGGTAAAATACCGATAATATGAGGTGCCGATGCTCTTCAGATACATACGTTTCGGATGCTCCTTTGATGGTGTACTGGAATGGGGATGGATCCAGCCCCTGTACGGTGCACAGGGAATGTAATAGCGAGCGATGGTGAGAAATTAACAGGGGCAGGATTTGAGAAGTAAAGGCGGTGTGATGAGAATATATAGTTATGCGCATGAGCAATAGGAAAGATGTGCAGTTGCACGAACTAGTAATGAGATGGATTAGCAATAATCGGGATATGCAGTATCTAGGATTAGTGTGGACTGGGATTACCACGGACGGGGATTAGCAGTAACTGGGATTAACGATGAGTAAGATAAGTGGTAATGGGTAACGGTGAGTGGATTATCAGAGAGTGGGATTATCGGTGAGTGGGATTATCGATGAGTGGGTTATCGGTGAGTGGGATTATCGATGAGTGGATTATCAGTGAGTGGGATTATCAGTGAGTGGGATTATTAGTGAAGGGATTATTAGTGAGAGGGATTAGCGTGAAGGGATTATCAGAAAGAGGATTAGCAGAGAGTAGGATTATCAGTGAGTGACGGTAGCATTGAGTGGGGTTGACAGTGAGTAACATTAACAGTGAGTGGCGTCAGGAGTGAGTAGCGTTAGCAGTAAATGGCGTTAGCAGTAAGTGGCGTTAGCAGTAAGTGGCGTTTGCAGTAGTGGCATTTGCAGTGAGTGGCGTTAGCAGTGAGTGGCGTTAGCAGTAAGTCGGGTTAGTAGTGAGTGGTAAAATTAGTGTCAGGTGAGATCATTACTAATAGGGATCAGCAGTAACAGGAATAGTAAGTACAGTCAGAGACAAGTATTAACAGCGGCGGGGCTGTGCGAAAACCGCACTCCGTTTCCCAAACACACAAAGCCGTTGCCGGGTGAAGCGGCAGGATCGGCTGTCCTGAAGCACGCGCGTTCCGAGGCTACGAGCACCAAAGAGGGCGTGGCCAACGAGCGCGAAAGTCAGAGCGACACTCAGCAGGCCATCAGCGCGCGTGCGGCGACGGGAAGAGCTCCGCCGCAAAGGCTCACGGCAAGGGCAGGGCAGAGTGGCTGAGAGGGGGCGGGGCGGGGTGTCGGCGCGGGTGGTGAGTCGCGAGGAGCCGGGAGGGCGACCGCAGGGTCTCCGCTCGCCCGCCTGGCTGCCCGACGGTTCTCGAGGGGCCGGGCGAGGAGGGGCAGCCACGCTCCGCCGGCTGCCCGCGCAAATGGCCAAGTTATGCGAATGAGCGGGCACTACGCTCCATCGCCCCCGCCGCCTTGTCAAGGGCGGGCGACTTTTATTGCGCTCAGTGGACACGGGGGAGGCATTTCTTCAGTTACAGAGAATCGAGCACAACTGACGCTCTGGCACAGGGAGAGGTGATTCAGGGAATCAACTGATATCACTGCAGGACCTCTGACCGGAAGGTCCCAGGTTCCAGTCCGGGCGGTGGCAGGACTTTCGTCACTAGCTTGTTAGCTACGAATTCGGTCGCTGTCTGGAGGAGAATTCTAGCTGTCGGCTGCTCTGATCGGTAGTTCTATGTGGTCTCAGGCGAATGCCGGAGATCTGGCAAATGCCGCGGCATTCAACAGGAGAAGGCCGGAGCAGTACCTTAACAAACGCGCCACTTTCCTTTCCATTCCTTGTCTTATCCTCACCCCTTACGCGCACACACACACACACACACACACACACACACGCACACACACACACAAAATGGCGAGCCGGTGGGATCAGAGCTGTCCAGTCCTTACGATGGAAAACTGTGAAAAACCTAGCGTGGTAGTCAGCCGGATCTCGCAGGGAAAGACCACCGCCTTCCAGAGACTACCGTGCACTAAATTTACGGACTAGGCCAGCAAACCCGGATCCTAACAACAATTGATAAAGTTTCAACTCGACCGAGATGATTCAATGTCGGAGAACATCCATCTTAGCAAAGTATCTCGATTCGTCCAACTTGTGACTAGGGCCTATGCGAGCTGTATGCCACTATAGTGAGTCTCAGTAGATTGAAAGTATGTTTCTAATTTGAGGTAATATAACTTCAACATGCCCAAAGGAGAACTACTTTAGTGCACAAAAACAGCTAATTTCATACAACCTTTAGATAGTTATATCGGTTTTGTAAGGGTTTGAAAGACTGTCTTTCTTCCTCTATATTAGACCAATGTGATTTTTCCATTTATCCGACATTTTTCTATATTTTAGTAGGCTAGAATTGACGTCTTCACACAATCACCTATCGCCCAGCCAGACAGGGTTACAGGTACGGCACTCAAACGTCACAGACAACACTATTTGCCATTTAAAGCTTTTAGAAAGATTATATCGAGAGAAGTTTGAGACATCGTAATTAGACAATGTGATTTTCTCCATTTCATCCGACACATTTTTTTCTATATTTTAAGTATTGGCTCCGAAAGGATCATTGACCGGTCTTCTCACACCAATCACCTCTATCGCCTCCAGCTCAGACACAGGGTTTACAGGTAGCGGCATTCCAAAACACTTAAAGACAATCACTCGTTTGCCATTTAGAAAGCTGGGAAGTTGCAAAGGGAAAATAGTCAATGCAAGACGAATTAAACTAGAGACATCGTAAGAAAGAAAATGTAACGCAATACCTATTCAAGATCTCGTAAATTGGAATACAGGAACAAAAGCAGGTTTGGCTGATAAGTGCTGAAACTCTAAGTGCTAAAATGATGAGCTTGTGAATACCTAGCGCCGCTCGTCCTCCGCATGTCGTTCACCGGCACGGCGCCGGCATCAGGCAGTCCCGACGACATTACCGGTGCGGCTCTTGAGAATCACCGAGGTGAGACATTTTACAATTAGTACTACTACTCTAACACATTCATCAAATTTTCGTTTCGTTTGTTCTACAGAAGTGTGTATCGATCTGTTCTTCGAATGCAGAAGGCGAAGACGGGGCACAAAATGAGCAACGAAGACGGGCAACGAAAATGGATAGATCTGTGGGGCAGTCAGGAAATTACGAGCAGAAACGACGGAAAGCGAGTTCATGCATTCTGTTTGCACTGTGACGTCAGTTTTCCGATGTATTAATAAAAAGAGAAATTCATGAACGCTTAGTGGCGGGATTTTTACTTTTTAAAAAAAAAAAAAAATTTACGTTTTTTTAATCCAAGACTCAAACACATTAGCAAAATGATCTAGACTAACAACTTAACATGCAGATTCTTAATTCAGATAATGGAAAGAAATTCGCACATTATTTAAATTGTAATACCTGTATGTTTGAGTTCCTGACTTTGAAAAAAAATGACAAATATGACTGACTATGCCTGAATAGCAATTACAATATTGGACATGACAGTGCAAGATAAACAAATGTGCTCTGAAAGGTTACAAATGCAAAACAATTTCAATTAAAAATAGAACGAGCTGTGTTGTTCTTTCAAAAACGTTGTTCTTGAAATCAATATTTTATGTAATTGCTGGCTGAAATCCAAAACAAGTAATCTATCTCCAATAGGCGGAAACATGCCTGTCACGAAAATGACAGCGGTTGTTGGAAACAAAATTGTTTCAAAATACGATGCCTGTTAATGAAGAGGAAACTCTTGTAAATCTAATATGACAGTGGAATGTGGAAGGTAAATCAGCAAAAAACAAGGGAGTAAATAAACATTCGTTTTCATTACTTCCGGGAAAGTTTTGAAGAACATAGAAATTTAAAATGAAAGTTTTTAAAGACATTTGTGCCTCACAATTTTGTCAGGTTTCGTAGAAATATAGATGACCATAATTTATGCAGATTAATCGTTTAGTGTAAAAAAGGTATAGGCAAAACTAACAAATATAATAAAATCAAATGAACATAAATAAATGAATATGCGAAATTACGTTGACATGTGAAATTATGAACGCGTTAGTCACAAAAATAAAATTAGAACATTAATGAATTTAGTTTTGATGAGCTAAGCTTTACCTTATAATCTCAGTCGAGGATTATTCATCCTATTTAGAGAGAAACAAGTTGTTGCAAATACACGTATTCCAAGCCCCCAGCAGGTAAACATTGTTTCTGCACACTAAATACTACACATAATGAGTCACACAAAAATGTATTAATTACCTTTAACACCGTTAACTTATTTTAAGATGGGGATCTTTGTAACTAGTAGTTCACATGATTTATATTTTTGAAACCCTTTGTTTCTGGGATGTCTCGTTTTTTTGGTACGCTGTTTTGTTTTGTTTCATGTTTCTTTATTACCAGATTACATAACCATTCGGGATTCACTCTGCAACCGTTCATTTTATAATAAGTACTAGCAAAATACCCGGTGTTGACCGGGCTTTCTTTATATTCAATCCTTGCGAATGAAGGAAAAGATGTTTTATATATACCACGGTGTTTAAGATTATTACTTTTAACACAATTCGTTCAAATTTCAGTAAAATACTATAATTTTCTTATATTTTATTTTACAACACATTCCTATTACATACATTTTTATCTTAGACACCGCTTTTGACCTCTAGCGAATAAATTAGGAACCAGTTTTGCTGCAGCACTACCGGGCTCTGGCGGAATATATTAGAAACCACGTGCTCTAAGCAAGAGGAAAAAAATGGTCGCGGTGCATCTACAAACATATTATTTAAATTATTTATTTTCCGCGTTTGGGTTGTGTTAATATTTACCAAACTTTGCAAGGGCACTAGGACAACCCCGAAGAAGAGCCTGTAAATTTTCACATCTATTCATACGCTACTTTTTGTGGTATCGATGTCGGTTACACGTCGTTGAATTCACTTTTATTAGTATAGGAGATTTACATCTGAATTTGCATGCTCCGCTAATTTTAGCACCCTGTTAGATGTAGCTTCCCTAGAGGTTTCCGTGATCACATCTACGGATTGTTTTTATCCTCGACAGTGAATAAATGTATCACTTGCGTTCGACATCGATCGCATTGCACTTTCCTGTATTCTTAGTTTTCCTTATAGAGGAAGAGACCGTTTCCTTCGTATTAAGTTGTTCACGGATCCAGCAGTTCACTTCGCCTTTCAGAACTAGAGTTCAATTCCCTCTGAAATTTTGCTTTACTTGTACAACTGTATATTTGCATAAGTCTCCTTTCTTTCGGGGCGGCCGCCTGCAGCCGGGTGGGGGCTGCTCGGAGTTGCAGACGAGCGGCACGGCAAGCAATGCTGTTTGCTCTCGACTGAGGGTGGGGGGGGGAGGCGGGAGGGGGCGGGTCGCCTGGGCGAGGGCTGGGCGCAGCACAACCCCGCACGCGCAGCCCACGGGGATGAAAAAACAATCAGCGGAGGCTAATTTAATATCCATTGTGCCGGTAACGCTCCGGTATTGAAACAGTAATGCGTAGCATCAGCAGCAAATGTGTTTAATAGACGTTATTCGGGTGCGCACGAAAGTGCATGACTGGCAACAGCGCGAAGGGCGCGGCGGCGGGAGATTTTAGTTTGTTCCCAAAACCATTTTCGGATAAAACAAACAGCGAGTGCTGTTAACAGAATTAACTGATAACACAAATGGGGCCGGTAGCGGCGCGTGGACAGGGGGCTTCGGTATTTGTGCTGCCGCATTGACTTTCTGCGCGCGGGCTCGCCCCGGCCCCCGCCCCCGCCCCCGCGGGCGAGGACCAAGGCTCCATCACCATCTCTGGACACGCCCCCCGCAGGCACGCCCCCCGCGGCTGGATGGGAGACACTTGTTACCATTGTGGTGGGCATTTAATTAAATGTTCGTTAAAAAACCGATTCTTGTTCACAAATAGGACTTGTTCGTAAATGAATAGGGACCATTCATTTCTATTTGGGCTGCTCCCCTAAGTGTTCTACATTCGGTTTCTCCTCAACCTATTTCGATTATGATTTGATAATCTATTGGAAGTGTACAATTGCAAATTTCAAAGAGCAGAAGCTACTTTGGAAGTTGTTAGTACAAAAAATATTGAACGTGTACACTGTGTGGCAAAGCAGCGACAAAACTGTTGATGTAAATGGAAAGTTGTCATGCTTACGACTGTTTAAAGATGTATATCGTTCATAAGGAATGTGTACGAAATATGTGAATTTATGAGACAATTTAAATTAAGCTATCACTCGTACTTTAGGAATATCCTTATTCTTTAAGTTGACTACATAGTCAGACCTTAATAATACGGGCCTTTGAAATACTTCAAATGCTGAAAGGAAATATTTTTACGCTGGTGATACTTCGTGTTAACTCACGAAGAGCAATATTGTATTTATTGTAAAACAAGCTTTTATGCCTCCTCCAGCTTTCAATATGACAAGCAACTTAAAATCGTGAAAGTCTCTATACAAATTAATTTTATTTAAATATAAATTTTGAATGCATTATTTGCTGCAGTCGAGAATTATCAAGGACAAGGGATCTTTCTAGGGGAAACGCCTTTACTAGGATGATGTTGTTTTTGTTTTTGTCACTTCTCTTGTTGGTTTTATTAGACATCAATTTACTCGTTACAATTATTTATTACTCACAAAAACAAAATTTTAATAAATAGAAAGACCATCACATGATCGAACAATAATAATTAACTAACATTACTATTATTAATGCTACTTGGAATATACACATTGTCATTCCTGAGCTCCCATGTTCTTATACATTAATAATACATCAATATTCTGTCTCCTTCTGTTTTATTTTCAGTACTACGTTTCCCCAGCACTAAGCAATGACAATACACTCGCCCCTCATTGAACATCTATAATCAGTTATCATTATCCCCTCTTGCCATTCTACGCAAGTTAACGCGTGTATGACTGCAATAGATCAGTTCACCTCTCATACGTATTACGAATTTCGTTACTTATCTGCTATTCTTTCACTCTCGCCGTGAACACAGTGATGTCACTACAAATGTCCTTGAAGCCGCCGGTCCGGGGTGGTCGCTTGTCGCCGTCGTGACCGCCTTTTCCGCTCGCTGCCACCGTGCGTTATCCAGTGTTCTGCTCCTTATCATTCACTTACCGTATGGATACGAATTCTCTCTTCTCATGGCCATTCACAGGTTCGGATCGTTATTTTCTCCACACGGTACTAATTTATGGTCCACATACATCACCACACTATGTGCTTTCATTCTACTTTGTAATTTCCGTCCATTGGCGGTCTGAACATAATAACTTCCAACCTTAGATTATTGTTCGTTATCCAGGGCGTTTGTCTGTGCATGTAATAGCATATTCACACACCTTAGTATCTACTACTCTCATTTTATTCTTATTTCTAAACCTTCGGACACATAGGAAAACCTTTGAGCGGCGGGTAAACTGTTGCAATCTCTAATTGTTATGTTACAAAAGGAAAATTTCCCTATATATATATATATATATATATATATATATATATATATATATATATATATATATATATATATATATATATATATATAGTAAATGTGCAGATATAAAAAAACTGTAACTTAATAAAACTATTTCAAACAGATGTAATATAATTTGAAATAGGATGTTTGCAGTTTTTGAGAGGTACAAACATTAAAAATACTGTATAGCGCCTAAGACGTACATTTTCACGTGGTATGCTGCAGTTAAACTATACAGTACAATATAATATCTTAAACTTAAACCGAAAAAAAAAACTCGGAAAACTGAATTTTTATTGAAAAACATAAGTATAAATTTACAAAATTACATAATTCTTTACATAATTTTCAACATATAATTTTATATTGTGTTTTATGAGAGTGATTAAAATTATTTATTTATCATTGACGGCCGATAATATTATCAATGAATTACCATGAATGATAATATTATGCCATGAATTGCAAACACCGATAATAATATTTAGCATTGGAAATTACAAACGCATAAATACCACCTGAATCGTGGGCACTTCCCCCGACATCTCGTTAGAAAACCGTAAGTCCACGTCGGTGACAAGCCGAGCCCCACGCAAGCAATAACACGCGCGCCATAATCTGAAATTCATTATCATAATGGCTCCGCGGCACCCGCGCTCGTCGCCCGCTGTGCACAAATGTCCCGCGGCAATTACACCTCCGGGAGCGGCGCGCGCGTCTGAAAGGGAGCTCGAAACACACTCCGCGGCGAGATCCACATGGAGACGCCATTACGGCAGCCCTTCAAATGAGCGGCTCCCACTCGCTGCCACGCCCCCTGCACGCCCCGCCGCCCCCGCGCTCAATGACGCTCCTCTCCTGCGCCGATCCCGCTGTTTTGGCTCCCCGCCACCCCATCGCCCGCCTCTTCATTACCGATCCTCCCGACACCGGTCACCACCCCGTCAGGGACGTCCCGGCCACCACATCCCCATCTTCGTGATCGACACTGCCCGTTCTGCCACCGGCCTCCTTGTCACCCCACTTCTCCGTTACCGGTTTTCCCGTCACCTGTCACCCTTCACCGGCCTCCTCGCCACCAATCACCACATCCCGGTCTCACGTCATCTCCTTCCTCGTCACCGGCTCTTCCTTTCCTGCCTATCCGCCGGCTGCACCGCAGGGCTACCTGCTTTCGTTCTCACCGTCTCCACCATCGCCTCCTCTGCCCCTATGACCTCGCCGCCAACCAACTCACCCTTTGCATTCTTATTTCCGTCACCGCTCCCGATATCTCACCCTTCAACCCAGTCTCTGCTCTCGACTCCGCTCCAGCTTCATTCTCCGCATCCAGTTCCGTCTCCGCCTCTTCCGAGTTCTCCTCCGCTGCCCCTTCCATTCCAACGCCCGCCCTCTGCGCGGGCGGGGGCGTTCGCGCGATCGCCCACGACGCCTCCTCGCCCGCCCTCTAATCGCCCGCGCGCCCTCCCCGGGGGCTGCGAGAGCGCAGCGATGGTTTTTCATTGCGGCGCCGGTCGCCATGGCAACCGCCGCATCATCGCCGCCCCGCCGCGCTGTTCCTCCGCGGCAAGCACATCTTGAATCTCGCGAGCGCCCTCCTTCGCCCGCGCCTTTCTCTCGCGTTCGTATAAACTCCGCTCATGATGTAGCCCCGCCCCACCGCCACGGCTGTGCTTCCCGGGGATTCTTCTGCAACCGAAGGCGCCACTGTCTGCGCGGCACCGTTGGCTTTGGGAGCCTGCATTTCTCTTCTCGACTATCGACTTTCATCGCGGAATTTTGACCTTAACGACATAATTGCGTTCAATTCAATCATTGTCTCAAGGAACATTCTAGTGGATGGCTGCACTGATTTGTAATTTTCCACAGTTTACTTAATTCTCGGGTAAGTCTGGAGCAGTGCCCTAACACATATGCACTGAAACGCACGCGATTTTTCGTTCCTCGACCTTTTCCTTTCTCCACCCTTACACACCCAAACAAACATACATTACCGCACACGTCAGAAGACCAGGCGAGAAGTTGGAACTTATCCCAGTTGATGCGGTGCCTCCCTTGAGGAGAAACTTGGAAGTAGAAACAACTTAGTCGATGTGTAACCTGCTGCTATTCTAGCGGATAAAGACCACCATCTCAGGAAAAGCATGAAATAAACTTACGGGAGTAGTTAACTAATTATCGCGATATTAATCAATAAATACTCATTCATCCGTATAAACTCTGCTCATAATATAGTCCCATTTCTTCCCACCTCTTTGCTTTCCGAAGATTTCTCTGCAATCGAAAGCCTAGCCAATGGCATCGTTCGTCCATTCTTCTTGTAAGCCAATGCTTCATTCATAATTGATTTCTTGCAATTCCTCCCAACCATTAGAAACAACTGTGTCTCATCTTCACCAAATTAATTCGCTCTGTGGTCTTATCTCCCCAATCTCGAATACTTCCGCTACCACCGGAAAATCATTGCTTATCTACAGCATTTGTTCCTCTCATTTCCCATTCCCCTAATTATTCTCAGGCAACCGTTTCTTTATTGGTGACTCGTCTCAACACTTCCTGGTCACCAACCCATCCGGATACAGGCGAAAATATTCCGATTACTGCTCCACTCCGACATGTAGCTGGCTTCCCCCTCGTCTTGCCATCCAACATCGTCCTCTCGCCTCCCGCGATGTTCGGTTATGACCACGATTGCTTTTACAACGCTGCGACGGCTGCTCTCATTCTTTCGCTGCCTTTGTTCCCTTCCTCGGTAATCGCTCCGCCGCCCGCTGAGGAGTGCATATTCAGCGCCCGCTCCCCCTCCGCTGATGATATTGCGGCGCGAGCCTGCACTGCTCAAGTGAGCAGTTCCCCAGGCGCACCCGGGCGGCACGAGGCTTCATCTCATTGTCGTATCCATCATAGCTGCCTAAACCTAAGCGACGGAAATTTGGGTTCTGGGGGTAATCTGCGGACTGAAATTATAGACTATTAATTATGAATCTGTCTCACTCGTGGAAATTCCTATATATTGAGAAACTTTTCAGTACTGTCTGGGATAAAAACGATCATTTTCGAGATGATTTATCGATTACACATGGCTAACTATAGCCAATTATATTACGTTAGTCACGTACGAGCTTTCGATGCTACCTTTACTTTTATCCAAGTATCTATTATTTAAAGTCTCTTTAAAATCTCTAAATATTTTACATTTTATCAGTTCTCTCACAGTTTTTTGGGAGGGACATAAAATGCATCATATTGATTATCGACTGTCTTCAGAGGAAATTTTAAATTATTTCTTAAATTACTTTACTACTAAAGGTTGTTTTCCACACTAGTAAATTTAGAAACAAAACGTTTGAAATGACTATCGGAACATCTGTTTCATTGTGTTTATTTTCTGTAGAATCTCATTCGATGGTGGAAAAAGAAAGAAGAGTTCTTGAGTAAGATACGATCAGCACGTTTTATTTTCTGTCAAATTCTTTACTTTCTGAATGAAATTCTCTATCATTAAATTCAGATAGATCCCTACACAGCTTTCTACTCTGAGTGAATTTCTTAAATTACGCGTATGCATTAGGAATCAAACTAATGAAAACATATGTGCAAGACAAGTGTGATAGCCGGGAGCGTAGAACAGCCGAATTATGTGCCTGAAAATATAAACACGATCATCTTATGAAGTTTCATACGATAGGTAAGTTGGCAATTTGCTCTAGTTTTAATTAAGTAAAGATGGTCGACTGTGATTTTCTAAATATGCTGTAACATTCAAGATTATCCCTTAAGTATACATTCAAATCAAAAACCCTAACTGGATCCATTACTTCAAAAATATGTCAGCAGAACTGACGCCATGAATTACAGACGCTGCTTCCTACAACACTACACTTATCGCACAGTTGTATTTACTCCTCTTATGGGTCACTTTAATTATTTCCTGTTGCATCTCTAACAAGCAATCTTATTTGATTTGTATAATCGCTATTCATATTATCCCGACAAGCACATCGGTCAATTTTGTTCATGAGCTGTCACCCGATCACCGTTTATGCACTTCTCTGACCGTGCACATGACTCCTACTCTATGTGAATTTTTTTGCAAAAGATTCTGCACAAAAACCCTTTTGTACGTTCTGAGGAATGCAACACGTTGCCACTGCACACTACAAGTTGCGATGAAAGCGCCGGAGCCGGAATTCCGGGCGCTCGGATCTAAATCGCCATTCATTCGGGTCTCCCTCCCTGCTCCGGCCGCCACAGCCGGCGGCGCCAGCGCGCTGCACAGTGGGGGAAACAGCACCCATTGCGCACACAAAAGACAGAGCTTGTGTGTGTGTATGATTGTTATGGCTATGCACTCAACTTCTTCACAAGAGCGGAATATCTTTAACAATTACAATTCTGCATTTTCGTCTTAAATAAAATGCAAAATTATCTTACATATTTCCTTTGATTACACTCAACTATTTATGATTGTCCCGCCCAGCACTGTTTGAATGTTAAAGATGCCATGTGAAAGATTTTATTACAAAATTGTAATAAGTAGTGGCAGTATTTATTTTAATTTCTTAGGAAGAGATTTATTTTGTTGGATTTAGTCCCATTTCAACAAGAATACGAGCGCAGAAAAGCGCATACGAAGATTTGAGACAGTTGACAGGGAAGGATATGAAACGAGGAAAATAAGAAAGAAAGAAAAATGTGGGAAATGAAAATTTAAAGAAATAAAAAGAAAAGGGTAAAGAGAAAACAAAGAAAGGAAGGAAGGACGGACGGAAGAAACAACGAAAAAATAAAAATAAAGAGAGGAAGTGAGAGTTGGGCTAAAACGGTTGAGAATGAAGGTTTATAAATAAACATGGGTGAGGAAGGTATCATATTTTTACGACCTCCATCATTAAGCTCCATAGAGTTCAATAACGATCGAATGTTCGTGTGAAAAGCTGACTTGTTGAACCGAACGACAGAAGAGAGCGCGGCCTCGCGCGTTGGCCCAGTGCCCCCGCGGCCGCCAGCGCCTGGGCCGTCGCGGCGCCGCCGCAGCGGCCGCTCATAATTGCTGCCCAAACAAAGACGACAAATGACTGCCGCGAGCCGTCATCCGCGCGCGCCTGCTAACGACCCGTGGAGCCGCGCCCTGGGACGCCGCCCAGACATGCTGCTCCGCCCCGCTCCGCCCCTGCCCCGCCCCTGCCCGCCCCTGCTCCGCCCCTGCCCGCCCGCTCCGCCCCGCCCGCCCTGCTCCGCCCTCCGCCCCGCCCGCCCGCTCCGCCCGCTCCGCCCCGCTCCGCCCCCTCCGCCCTCCCGCCCCGCTCCGCCCCGCTCCGCCCCGCTCCGCCCGCTCCGCCCGCTCCGCCCCGCTCCGCCCCCCGCCCTCCGCCCCGCTCCGCCTCGCTCCCGCTCCCGCTCCGCCCCGCTCCGCCCCGCTCGCCCCTGCTCCGCCCCGCTCCGCCCAGCCTCGCCCGCTCCAGCCCGTCTCACCCCGTTCCACCCGCTTCTCCCCGCTGCCCCCTCCTCCATGGCGTTGTTGAGATTCCGGTCACGTCAACTGCTAAGATTAGTCCCGTAAGTGTAGTGAACGTTTTCCCTCTCAGGTGGAGGTGATTTTCCTCCGCTGGATGGCGAAATTCAACCTACTATCCTAGCGGTCAGCGGAGCTTTGCCAATCAGCGGGCATCTCCACAACCGCGACAAGCTCTAATCTCCCGACCGGTCTCCAGGCATATGTGGCAGTATAGTGCATTCTAGTGTGTGTGTGTGTGTGTGTGTGTGTGTGTGTGTGTGTGTGTGTGTGTGTGTGTGTAGTGAGTAGGTGTAAGGGTGACTAGTTAAGAAGGAAGAGGAAGAGAAGATGGCGCGTCCTGGCCCGTTTGTTAGAATACTGCCCGGCATTCGCCTGGGGTTGATCAGAGGAAAACTACCAATCAGACAGCCGGCCGCTAGAATTCTCTCCAACAGCGATTGAATTCAGCACTGCAGTGACAATAGTTGATGCCCTGAGCAACCTCTCCCAGTTTTTCTCGTCACGCTCCCTTCCAGTCAAGCGCTGCTCAATACATCTTCCGGCTATGTGTCATTGTGTCATGTGTCTTTCTGTAATGCTGTCTTGAGCCCCTTAGAAGAGCGAGTGGAATAGTTGGGAAAGCGGTTGCCATCTTAGGAACTTCGAGTGAAATCTCTGGGACAGTGCGCTATTTGCGATTCTGTTCATCGGAATTTTATATCTATGCGAGCTCACAAATTGTGTGTCGTTCATACGGTTACGAGTACTTGCCACTGCAGTGGTGCAAGAATGCGATTACCGAATTTCACTACATTCCCAGAACAAGACGACTAAGTTGAGCTTGCGATAAACAAAAAATTCAATGCAATTTCTTGGGCCATTACTTCTACACGCTGAGTTAGATGAACTGGAGAGGGAGAGGAGAGAGAAAGAGTGCAGACTTATAAATATAACCTAGCAGAGGCGGAGATAGATATTTAAATAACTTAAAATAAAATGCTGACCTGCATTATGCCGAGATCATTATCCTGAGTAATTATTGAGGATGCTTCTAATGATTGTTATATGAAAACATTGCCAATTAAATGAAACCCTCTGATCTCTTGCGATTTCATCGCACGAAAGAAATACTTACAAAGTAGATGGTCTTGAAAAGCGTTATGAACAACGACGGCAGATAAGCACCCATTAAATGAATTTTAAAATATTGATAAAATGTAGTGTTCAATTTGTATAAAGGGTTAAAAAAATCATAAAACGGGATAATAAAAATTTGATGTGTGTGTACAGCTCAATTTGTTTTTCTTAATGAACGTCCTTAGTGTTTTCAATACAAAATATATTTGAATCGATAGTATTCGTACAAAAGCTTTAAGAAAGTGAATGTAGGTTTACATTCTGCCCGTTCCTTTCCTTAAAGCTTTTTCAACCAAAAATCTCTACTCCACAAGGAAGTGAATCTATTAGTACACACTAGGCACTACAGCACTTGTGAGAACGTCGGAATCATACGAACGCGAGATAATCTGCAAAACTACACATGGTGTAAGCATCCGTATTTATTGCGGGATTGACCGGGAGCGGTAGCTCAGTGCATCAACTGAGGTCACTGCAGCACCTCTGACCGGGATGTCCTAGGTTCGAGTCCTGACGGCGGCAGGATTTTCGACACTAGCTCTTCAGCTAGGTCGAATTCAGTCGCTGTCTAGAGGAGAATTCTAGCGGGCGGCGGCTCTGATCGGTAGTTTTCCGTGGTTTCTTCGATCAACACCAGGAGAATGCCGGAGCAGTACCCTACCGAACGGGCCACGGACCGCGCGCGATCCTTCCATCCTCTTCCTTGTCATATCCTCTCTCCTTTTACACACACTTACACTAACATGCACTACACTACCACATATTCTGGGAGACCGGTCGGGAGCTTAGAGCTTTTCCCGGCTGGGGCGGTGCCCCACTGGTGGGAGAGTTCTGGTTAGAGGCAATCTTAGTCGGTAGGTCGGCGCGGGGGAAGCTAGTGTGGGAAGATCACCACCATGTCTCGAGAAAAAGAACACGCACTACACTAATGGGACTAGTGACCAGAGCAGTTGATGCGTCCGGAAACATGAAAAAAACAATCAATCATATAGCGGGATTGAAACTCAGAATGGTCAAGAGGTCGCATGTCGGTGGATGCTGTAACATTTCTTGGAACCACGACCCTTTCATTACTTTTTGATGACATAGAGCATACATATTTACTGGAAAGTTGATACAAAACCCGCATTTATGAAATATACATTTTTACATTGCACGCATTATTTACTGAATTAATATTTAACATGAGGTCATCATGAAATAGAGGTTAGAAACATTCGTTACCACTCATTCATGTGGTATTCTTTGGCTAATCAATAATTTACACAGCAATGCTTTGAAATATCAGTCACTTACTTGTATAATTAATAAATTACCGTTATAAGGTGAAATGTATTCGTTAATAGTTTCGACGTTTTAGAAAGGAGGTATTAGATTACACCAAAATGTCATACACGAACCGAACACAGGGATAAAAAAGAGTGCAATGAGTACATGTATCTAATTCATTGAAAGTATATATTGTTTTGGAATAATCCAACCCAGTCGCTTCAGACGGACTAGAACTACATAACGATTCAATAATGTCATCGGGTCTTAAGAGGGACTGTGACACAGAATGTGTCATGAAGTCGAAAACTAGCATTTTATTTATCTTTGTTGATGTGATGGAAACTGTGCGGACTTGAGGACTCCACAGACGATGACAGGTTTATGAATAAAATGAACAAGTGTACGCATACAATTTTGAATTATTGAAAATAGGTATTTGTTATTCTAATAATTGAAAATTTTGAAACATTGGGATGCATATTTGTTATTAAAGTTGCTAAATGTTCTGATGAAAAAATTGCGCTTAAAACACTAAAATAGGAATGAAATTGAAACAGTTACTTTCAAATTGTTTGTTGTTTATATAAGAATTTTTACCTGGATCAAAGTTTTCGTCCAATTTTTAAGTGACATTCGGAAAAATGTGTTTTATCTCCCTCTATACATTAACAGTATTTAATGCCAGTGCTAATCTAATCTTTACAATTAATTTTTTTCATATTTTTGATTGATTAAATTATTTTAATGCATGTAAAAACAGACGAATTCAACCAAAAGTGCAGAAGTAAAAGCATGCCTATCTGATTCGACAATCAGATATGAGAGAGGAAGTGAGATTAATTGTTACGTTCAAAACAGGTAAACATCCATGGTGGAGTCATGGGACGGAGGTGTCAATCCACATTACGTGGTCCAGCACTGGTCTCTCGACATTCTTGAAAAAAGTCATATTTTGTACATACATTTCCTTATGTTTTGGTTGTTCCAAAACATCTACGATTTATTTTTATTGTATCTGGTTTACAAAAGGCGTCCATTTTTGTTTTACACCGTGCGTCATTTTTCGCATTTGTACACATTAATTCTTTTCAAAATTATTCAGCTCTGGGTTGTTCTACCTTCTCAGTTCTTATTTGAGAAATATTTGCAATCAAATCTATGGAACGCGAATGAACCAAGTTCGATTTTCAGAGAATAAATAATCAAAGAAGGAATATAACCTCCGCCTTTTTTGTTTTTTACTTATAACAGTATAGTTACTTTTTGTAAAATATCATTGGTAAGTAACGGACCTCTTGAAAATTACACCCTTTTAAAAATTGGAATTTTGGATTGTTTGCAAATTTTCAATTGTATTATCTCAGTTGGGGGATCAGATAAAAATCTAAAATTGCACACATACTAGATCGCTATGATATCAAACTTCAGTCAAATTTCTACTTTTAGATTTAACTCGTAGTATATTTTTAAAATTGTGAAGTTTCACAAAAAAAAAAGGCTACCTTTCTACATTGAGTGTACATTGGAACAAGTAGTAATCATATTATAATGTTGTGGCGTCGTGGTAGCGAAATGACTACACAGACACGAGCTCTAGTTACAATATTTATTTACAGAATATTATACAGTATGTACAGCTCTGGGGTTCCGTTCGCAATCTACCCCCGCGACTCCACGCACCCTGTTCCCATCTCCTGGCTAGTGCATCCTCCACCCAGACGCTTTACCGCGCCGGTGTCCTGACACCCGGTGCTACGCACTCGCAGTGTCCAAGGAATGCACTACCGCCAACGGACCGCAGTTGCGTCCGCACGCGAGGCGATCTCTTAACGAACTCCTCCTTCCGGCCGGCTAGCTTCTGGCGGTCATGTCCCCACCCCCACCCCCTAGCTTCTCTGCACGTGCGGGTGGCTCTGGACACATGGCCAGCCAGCCTCCTGACCGCCGGCGGGGTCAGGACCCTCTGCCCGGCCGACTTGCGTCCCGGAGTGTTAATAGCTCCCTTTTCAGTTGACAAAAGCTACTAACAGTTTTTGTACTAGCCGACCGGCCGCCCATCTCTGCTAAACTTTCTAAAAATGCTCGAACCTGGCCGCCATGTGGTGACGTTACAATGTAAATGTTTTAAACTAAAATCCATTTTGATTTAAAATAATTAATTATACTTTTTATTAATAAACATAAAAGTGCCTAAATCTATTTTGAATATTACTTTACATTTAAACAAATTACATCTTGAAATCTACGTTTGTAATTGAAAATATGGTCATTTTGATGTTAAAAGCTGAACCGGATACTACAAAATAGTTTATAAAAGATAACAAATAAATTAATTTTGTACTGTCCCACTGTCCGTATCTCTGAAGAAACGTGCAGAAATAAGCAAAATGGCAAATTTAAACGCAAAAATATAAACAAAACGCTGAATTTATTTGTTACATTTATAAACTATTTTTACATTATCCGGTTCAGCTTTTGACATCAAAATGACCATATTTTTAATTACGTAGTTGTCAATATGTAAGTTGATTTTCTAGTAATATTCAAAATAGATTAGGCAGCAGAATTTTATCTGGTCTCTGCAATTTTCAGAATTTTATCTGGTCCCCCAACTGAGATATTACAGTCGAAAATTTGGGAAAGAAATCCAAAATTACAATTTTTAAGGGGTTGTAATTTTCAATGACGTTACTTACCAATGACATTTTACAAAATGTAACTATACTGTTATATGTAAAAAAACAAAACAAAAAAACAACGGCTGAGATTCTATTCCTTCTTTGATTAATTACTCTCTGAAAATCGAATTTGGTTCATTTGCGTTTCATTGATTTAGTCGCAAATATTTCTCAAATAAAAACTTTGAAGGTAGGTAAATAATATTTTGATTTGTAGACCAAATTATACAAAATATAAAGCCCTTTATTCTAGAATGCTAGAACAACCCAGAGCTGAATAATTTTCAAAAGAGAAAATGCCTACAAACGCAAAAAATGGCCACGGCCGCAAAAAATGGCGCAAAACCACAATGGCCGTCATTTCTAAACCAGGTTTAATAGAAATAAATAAAAGATGTTTTTGAACAGCCACAACATAAGGAAATTTATGCAAAATATCAAGTTTTTCCGAGATTATCGAGCGACCAATTCATTAAATTATGGACCAATTAAAATGCATTAACCCGGATTCAATACATTTGAAGAGGGAAGCAAGAAACATAGGCACAAAGGGTGAAGGGATGTCGATCTTATGAGAAATCAAGGGTAATCGACTAGGAGTGAGAGAAACGGAGGTAAAGCGAGGGGACGTAAAAGACGCATGTCTTTTAAGAGCGGATCAACCGCAATGACGAGAGACGAGAAGGGAACATGAAGGAGAAGTAGCACGGAGTATGTGACCCGTTTTGTTCTGTGCTGCTCTGGCACGCGGCTGGAAGTGATCAGAGGAATCACGAAAACATCTACTCAAGCAACTGACCTACGTAT
This sequence comes from Teleogryllus oceanicus, assembly GCA_964035755.1. Lineage (NCBI taxonomy): Eukaryota > Metazoa > Arthropoda > Insecta > Orthoptera > Gryllidae > Teleogryllus > Teleogryllus oceanicus. The sequence continues at coordinate 33,162,644 of CAXIVR010000002.1, forward strand.
TTACTTCCAGCAGATAACACAAAGTCCATGGCGTTAAACACACCAAGAAACTGATAAAGGGGGAGGTCGAAGGGATGGCGTAGTTTAGCTAGGGGCGATGGGTGGCAAGACCCCGGGAAAAGGGAAGGAGAAGAAGGAAATTACAATAGCGCGGCGGCGGGGTTGCGACATGTTATTGGAGCTCTAGGAAGATAAAATATGATGAATCGAGGAAGATGAAAGGAAATGAATAGTTGAGAAGCAAGACGTGTAAGAGAGAAAGTAGGGACGGTGAAGGAAGGGAAAAAAAAAGGGAAGGAAAAGGGGAAGAAGGATATGGGAGAGGGGGGGGAATTTTGAGGGGCGAGGTGGGACCGAGAGGCGAAACGTAAGGAATGAACGACAAGTAAGGAAGGGTGCGGGTGGTTGATATAAAGGACGGATAAGGCGACCGAGGGTGGATGAGATGCAAGCAGGGACGAGGTGAAAGGAAGGGTGTGGTTCAAGGAGGTGCAAAGGGACCCGCATAAGGGGGCGCGAGGAGGAGTCGATGTTGTGATATAGGATGAGAACGTTGAGAGCAGGGAACAAGAAATAAAAGGGGCGAGGCTCGAGGGAGAGACACGCAGAGAGAGGGAGAGACACACAGAGAGAGGGAGAGACACGCAGAGAGAGAGACACGCAGAGAGAGAGACACGCAGAGAGAGAGAGACACGCAGAGAGAGAGACACGCAGAGAGAGAGAACACGCAGAGACACGCAGAGAGAGAGACACGCAGAGAAGGAGAGACACGCAGAGAGAGAGACACCAGAGAGAGAGACACGCAGAGAGGACACGCAGAGAGAGAGACACGCAGAGAGACACGCAGAGAGAGACACGCAGGAGAGAGAGAGAGCACGCAGAGGAGAGACACGCAGAGAGAGACACGCAGAGACCGAGAGAGAGTGAGAAAATTATAGTGAGAGAGAGAACGAGAGAGGAGGTGAAGAGTGGGAGGGAAAGCAAGAAGGGCGGTGGGCGCGCGGCGCTCTGGGAGCGCGGTGCCAGATCGAAGGTAAACAGCCGCGGGCACTTCCGACACCTCGGCTCCCGCGGGCGCGGCGGCGCGCCGGCAATTACCGCCACAATTAAGAGCCGCCCCTCGGGAGCCTGCCCTCCACGGCCGCGCTCCATTCCCCCACCTGCTGCCCCCAGGTGGGAAAGTCTCAGAGTTCAGGTTTCTTTCATCTAAATGGCGGTCAGCTTGTAAGAGGACAACAGCAATGCAAACAAGCACAGTAGCATTTTCTTTTTTGAAAAATGTCTAAGAATTTTAAAACTAAGACTAGTCACTACTTGGGATTCTAGAGAAGGTCTGAATATATTTATCATCACGCTTTAGCTGAAACGCAATACACATCTCGAATAACTTCTAATGAACCGTTCAAGCTAGACACGTGCATTGAACATGCTACAAAGTTTATGGAAGATGTGATAAAATACAGTTTGATAATGATAACTATCTGGCAGGTTTTCATCTTGCTTATTGAATGTTTGCCGTTAACGTTGATAAAACTTATTTTAATCCCCGATATTCAAATTTGACAATAATTCAATTTCAAGTAATCTCTTCAGAAGTTAATAACAAAGCACAGAAAACGAATATATTGTTTTCATGCCGATAAATGAAACGAATTAATTTATATCATTATGTGGAAGTTGTGATTTACTCTTGGCCACCACACTGCAAACGCAAAGAAAGCATCCATACCTTAGATGGAAATCGAAACCGCAAATCGAGCGCAGAGTGGATTCCACCGCAGGTGCGGCGCTCCTTTAGTCGTCAATTTGATTTCAATTGACACTTAAAAGAGCCAACGGCCAGGATGGCTCAGAGTCAACCGTTCTATATGCAGCATCATTGACTGAAAAGTTCTGCTAACTGTGGTTTAATAATGCCAATACATCGGTCGGTGACTGTTTTTGATGTAACCCGGCGCATCTCGTTCGCTCTGGTTTCATGTGAATTCTAGTCTAACTTCTTAGCGAACTAAAGATATACTCTGCTTTAAACGTGGTGTCCCTTCAAAGCCACGAGCTGGAAGGAGAGGCAGTCTCTGCCATCCAATCCGGAACTTCGTCGTGATTCATTTTTTTTTTTTTTTTTTTTGGTACTGGAGCTCCAACTGAATAAGTGTTGCCTCTCCTTCCTGCTCGAAACCTTGAATAGACACTATATTTAAATGAGGATATAGAGGGAAGAAACTACGTTGGGGTTGGTCGACGACCCCGATTGATACGAGACAGCTGAGCACTCTCCAAGGCGCGCAGAGGTTCACTACGCCTATCGGTAGTTTTCCGTGGTTTCTCTGATGAACACCAGGTGAATGCCGGAGCAGTACCCTAACAAACGGGCCACGGACCTCGCGCAATCTTTCCTTCCTCTTTCTTGTCCTATCCTCTTACACACACACACACACTCACACTTACATGCACTACATTACCCCGCATGCCCAGAGACCGGTCGGGGACAATAGAACTTGTCCGGCTGGGGCGGTGCCACGCTGGTGAGAGGTACCTGGTTGGGTTGGTTTGGTTTGGTTTTTTCGTGTTTCCGGGCGCGTCAACTGCTTTGGTCATTAGTCTCGTTAGTGTAGTGCATGTTTGTTTCTCGGGAGATGGCGGTGGTCTTCTCCAGCTGGATGGCGAGATCCGGCGCCGACCTACCGTCGGCTAGTGGGGTTTCCCCCTAACCAGGACTCTCCCACCAGCGGGGCACCGCCCCAACTCGGACAAGCTCTCAGCTCCCGACCGGTCTCCCGGAATATGAGGTAGTGTAGTGTATGTTAGTGTAATGGTGTGTGTAAGGGAAGTGGATAGGACAGGGAAGAGGAAGGACAGATCGCGCGCGGTCCGTGGCCCGTTTGTTAGGGTACTGCTCCGGCATTTGCCTGGTGTTGATCGGAGTAACCATGGAAAACTACCGATCAGAGCAGCCGGCCGCTAGAATTCTCCTCCAGACAGCGATTGAATTCGACCCAGCTGAAAAGCTAGTGTCGAAAATCCTGCCGCCGTGGGGAGTGTGAACCTAGGACCTCCCGATCAGAGGCGCTGCAGTGACATCAGTTGATGCACTGAGCTACCGCTCCCGGTACGTGTTTGGGGAAAACCTCAAGTCCACGTAGTCAGGCGCCGGGTCCCACCACCCAATGAGGAAAGGTCAGCGCTCCCTCCCGCAATAAAACAGGCTCTACACTAGGCGACTAATGACCTTAGCAGTGGACGCGCCCGGAATCACTCACCAATCGATGATCTGCCATGGCGTGCCGGGCGGCGCCGGGGCCTGCGCGCTCTGGGCGTTGGGCGGGGCGAGGGGCTGCTCCCCCTCTCAATGCGAAATGTGACAGAGCGATGTTGGAGTTGGCCGTTGTGTTGGAGTGGATTTTACGAGAATTCCACTGCGCTGGAATTCATTCGCTCATCCTTTGGAGGTACCGACCTGTGTTTGCTGCTTCGCAATTGAAACTGGATGCGTGATATATGCGCTTCAAACAGAGTACTTTTTATCTATCTCGTTCTTTGGAGTAGCCGCTCTTCTGATTCGTAATGCGTTGCCTGTTGTCTGTTTCAGTTCATGCAGAATAATTGAAATCCTATATAGTTTGAGACTTCACTCAGATTGTTAAAAAATATAAATTAACTCGGTAAAATAAATAGGAATAAGTGATATATTATAAGTGAATTCGTTTTTTCAAAAGAGTTTTTTCTTTCAAGTTTTCGAATAATTTTACTGCTAATTATTTCAATGAAATATTTTTTACTAGATCTTCCCAGTGTAAATGATTGACTGAGGTTTTCGTTCACATCAACTGCTGTGGCTGTTAGTCCGCTTAGTGTGTTTCTATGTCTGGATAAAGCGGTGTTTCTCCCCCACTGGATGCTGAAATGGTCCAACTCACACATCGGCTTGCCTAGGAAATTCCCTCTCCTGGTACCTCCCTCGTCGGGACACCGCTTCAGCTGAGTGAAGCTCCATGCTCCCGCCTGGTCTTCTGTCATCCTTATGTGGTAGTGTACTGCATGTATGTGTAAGATTGTTAAGTAAGGTAAAAGGATAGGACTAGGAAGAAGAAGTATATTTGTTGACGGCCCGTGTGACCCGTTCGTTAAGGAATTGCTCTCGTTTTGCCTGAAATTCATTGGAGAAACCACGTAAAACTACTAGTCACAGCAGCCAGTGATTACATTTCTCCTTCAGACAATGGTAGAATTCGACCCAGATGTGTGTCTTGGTAAGACGTTAGCCTAGAATTCACATTAAGCAAGAGCGAACGAAATAAGTCACATCAAAAATAGTTGCGGATTCGGTGGTATAACGGCCAGCGTACCGGACTGTTGTACCCGAGTTTGCGGGTTCACACCCGATCGAAGCCGTGGGTTTTTAAGGGCGAAAAAAAAAAACCCGCGTACGCCTTCCTTCGGAGAGGAAGTAAAGCCGGCTGTTCCATGTAGTAGATCACTGCATGCGAAAGATCCTCAAGCCTAAAAGAAGCTTCTGAGCAAAATTGAGATCCGCCAGTTTCGTTGCCCAAGATAATACCTCCTTTCTCCATTAGGTGGTGAAAGGAGCGTATCGAAATTTCCGTGGTTAGACGGAAGAGCGGCCTGATGGCCCGAGTCTCGCCACGTAAAATAAGGCGATAGCTAATAGTCTCCGACCAGCGCCACAAAGAGTGGGAAACGAATGAGCCCATGGCGCCGGCGACCACATAAAACTGTAGGATGACCAAAGCGTTAGTCAAGCGAGGCAAACAAATTTCTTCTGAGTGACCTGGTGCTAAGCCGTTCAGAATAGTTTTTATTATTAACACCTTCCATTATTAATAGTGTTAGCGTGTCTACGCCGCAGGTGGAGCAAGCTCACAGCCGGTGACATTCCCCGCCGCTCGTGTCGCTATTGGAACTGATGCTTTGTGCCACTCCAAAGTACTACCGAATGGCTCCGTTTAAAGCGGGTCCTCACAGTAGGTCTTTTATTATTAGAACATTTTGTAACCTTAAGTGATAGTTTTGCTATTCATTGTTTATTGTAGTTTATAAAACAATTCAAAATAATCGCGATGATTAATCGCTTCGTAGAATTAAACCCCTCCCCTCCCATACAGACCACGTCCTCAGAACTCCTGGTCGCCTCTGTCAAGAAATAATTATTATGCACCAAAGCGAAGGTTCTGGAGAATCAAAGGTCCTTGTCCCAAGGACTGTTTCAAGCGTTTTGTATTTTAGCGACTCATTCCATGTTTCGATCATAATTCAAAATTATCGTCTCCTCCAAAAATCTTTTAGTTTTTTGATCTGCCCTATACTTTTAGCCCCATGGTCTCATCATCCATGATTTGAATTCCTTGAATTTAATTGTGAAATGCGTTTCATTTCGCAAAGTAACTATTGCATTCTGGAGATACGATTTCCTTCTTCAGTCATCAAAAAGGAATGGATTTGGTTTATAAAAGTGTAATATTCCACAGTCACTCGTTATCGTCTTTGCGCAGACGTGGAAAGGCAACATCTTACAGCTGTAGATTAAACACCTTCGACAGAAATTTAACCATCTACGTACAACATACATCATTATGTTTTCTCTCCATAAACACATTGCCCGTAATGAATATTAAAAACTACATTTTGATTGATTTTTCTACAAATATAAACATTTTATAACATTTTTTTGCAACTCACCGAATCGTAATAAAAGATATTAACAAATAACGGCACTATTATTACTTCACAATCACGTTTTTCCTGAACCCGAATGGAGAATTGATTGTGTTTATATCTTTGTGTACGAATTGAGCACGTGTTGAAAAAGGCACGCTCGGCCCCACTTGGCTCATTTCATTTTCCGCGAGCGTGCATTGACGCAGAAGCGCGCAAGGGAGTAGGGCGGGGGCGGATTGCCCATGTCTGCGCGAGGTCGTCCGTCACCCGCTCTTCCCGGGGATTCCGCCCGCCCGCCCGCCCGTCCCGATTCAATTACGCGGAGACGCGTGTGCGCCCCGCGCGTGACGAACGCTAATGCCCCGCCACGGAGGGGTTGCGCCCGCGCCCGCGCCGCCCCGCCCAGCGCTGCACTCGCAGAGGGGCGGGGACTCCGGCTCAAGCGATGGGGGCGGGGCGTGGGCGCTTGCCGAGGTGAACCCAACGGACACTGAGCAAATGCAACCGCTGTCTGTGGGATTTGGTTGGTTGGTGGGTTGCTTTGCGATTCCGGGCGCGTCAACAGCTTACGTCATTAGCTCCGTAAGTGTAGTGCATTTTTTTTTCTCTCAGGAGATGGCGGTCATCTTCCCCCGCTGGATGGCGAGATCCGACGCCGACCTACCGTCGGCTAACGGGGTTTCCCCCTAATCTGGGCTCTCCCACCAGCGGGGCACCGCCCCAGCCGGGACAAGCTCTAAGCTCCCAACCCGTCTCCCGGGATACGTGGTTGTGTAGTGCATCTGTGTGTAGGAGAATTATAGCAACCTGCTGTTCGGATTGGTAATTTGTTGTGGTTTCTCCGATCAACACCAGGTAAATGCCGGAGCAGTACCCCAACAAACGGGATTTAGATCGCGCGCTATCTTAGTGAAAGTCGCGGTGGTTCTCCGCGAGAGTATCAAGGAAACTTGTCTCTGAGCAGAACGCGAAAGTTTCCTAGGGGACATTGTATGCAAAAGGTAAACATGTAATAAAAAATAGTGATAATGTTTTCCACTGTTGATTGTAGCTCGAAGGCCTGACTGCACGCATGATTATAGGGCGTCAATCATTGGGTTAAAGGAACGTGACTTGTACGGCACGAGAAAAATCATTAGGCACAATATACTGTACCTCTTAATGAGGAAGTAAGATAATACGTGGGAAGATACAGATCAGAATAGAAATACACTAGAGTTCAGTGTACAGTCAGTTAATGCACAACAAAAGAAGGATCTCTTGGAAAGCTAAATTGTAAAATGTTAAAAAGGGAAGACATATCATGACAGACTAAAAATATTGCAACAGTAGTGTAGTGTTGAAACTTTTGCAAATATACATAATTTGGAAGAGATTTTATTAAAGAAATACTTGTTATGAAAATACGATAGGGTAAACCAAGCACAATAAGTGAATGCATAATGTTTGCACCGAAATAAATAATGTAATTTCACAGTAACAAAAAACTTCTGTGCTGAAGAAGACACAATCAAGTTTGTACGCGAAAAACTAAAATGTTATTGTGGTCAACTCTAATTAAATGCCCGGCACGCGAGGGTGAACATCAACATGACAGTGAAGTAGATTCAATTTGCATCAACTAGAAGAGTCGTCGAGGGTTGCGAGACGTATGAGGGGTGCATAGATGCGATGCTGGCTACAAAATTTCAGGGCCCCTTAGTGAGATAGCGGTGACATCAAAAGTACATTTTCAAAGCAAGTTAAAGTGAAATACATACATAAATAACAAAATAATTCTAAGCTAACAAATGCTACTGATGATTAAAACTCTTTCGTTGGAAAGAACACGTTTTGCAAGTGCAATTGCAATAATGAAACGTCACTGCAATCACGAGAATAAAACAAAAGTTTAATTAATTTATCATTCTTTTCTTTATAGTCTTGTTTTACGCGAGTTTTTTTCAAATGTGTATATTCTGAGAAACTGTTGATCAAAGATGGAAAACACGAAATCGGGAAACTCGAAAGAACAAAATGCATGTCGATACAAAGAAAGAGGGAGAGACAAAGTGAGAGGGAGAGACAAAGTGAAAAAAGAAAGAAAGAATGAGATAATGGGAGAGAGTAGGAGTATGAGAGAGAAATAAAGAAAAAGAGAAAGGGAAGAAAGTGGAAGAGAGAAAGGAGAGAGGAGAGGGAACGAGAGAAAGAGAGAGAAGTGTAATTTGAATACGTGTCAAATGAAGTAATCTGATATTAGTTCCATGTCACACCATTCTTATGTCCGCTTCAGTAGCTTCACTCACATGGATTGGAGTGAGCACCTTGGCGCACGAACAAATGATCACCTCGAACACTCAACGCTGCGCCGTGGTCTGCGCGTGGAGGCGACGGAGCCGCCCTCAGCGGCCGCACATCACTCAGCGGGGCGCCGCGGGGCGCTGTTTGCAGGCAGCGCGCGCCCGCCCTCCACTTCCCGTCACCTCACCCTACCCCTCACCCTTCTCTTGCACACGTCCACTGCTCTCTTCTCCCACCCCCACCAGCCGGCACAGGGCTCGCTGCTCCACCACATCGCCCGCGTCCCAATTTGTCGCAGGGCGCGCCGCGGTGGCCCTTCACTTATGAATGAGACAATATGCGTCTCATCTGTTACTAAATCTCGTGCCCTTCCCGCACGCGCGCCGCCAAATCGCTCTGCTCGCAACGGTTTATAAACAGTTTACTCGCGCGGATTTATGAACGCACTCGGGCTAAGTCCTGTATTTAATTTTTAATGTTTTGAAATAATAAAATGATTCAAAATAAATTTTACGTTAAAAATGAAAAGTTTGCAGTTGTTTTATTGGTTTTCGTTTTGTCCGTTTGCTTCATATTCCAATGATGTAGCGAACGATCTGTTCATTACACAGGGTGAGTCACGTAACTTTAGCACCCCCCGTAACTTTCGAACGGTTGATGATGTTGCACGGTCGTATTCCCAAAAGTTCATGAGAGAAAAGGGTTAATAGATGCATGTATTCGTTTCCATTTTATCACTTGTATTTTAAGAGATATTGAAGAAACTTTGTGCTTTTGAAATGGAATTATACAGATTTTAGTCTATTATGACGACCGTAAAGATACAAATCCAATAATATACCTATGATTCGTGTTTAACGTATACTATTTTAAATGTAACAGACCACCATCTAAGTTTGCGCAGCGCTCTCCCTGCTAGCAAGCGCTCGGAGTATTGCAGTAAACATTTAATAAAAGTCGCAAAACAAAATTACTCAAGAGAATGCTTATCTAACATATGACTATGTATATCATTGGATTTGTATTTTTACGCTCATCATGACTAGCAAAAAATTATGTATAGATCTATTTGAAAAACAAAAAACAAACGTACCTCAACATCTTGAAAAATACAAATGATAAAATAGAAATGAATACATGTATCAATTAGCCCATTCCCTCACGCATTTCCGTGAAAACTGCATTGCAATAACTTCATCGGTTTAAAAACTGCAGGAGGTGCTAAAGGTACGTCATCAACCTGTAAGCAATTTCACTGCATCAATCTGGGTCAATTTTAAGTGGTCCAGAAAGGCTAAATCTCGTCGTGAAAAGATTAATTTCTCTGGCGGAGCTTCAAGAACTAGTATCTAGTCGTGAAAAAATATCTGCGCTATCTTATCATAGGTACTATCATGTCATAGGTACAACCAAGTTGTCCGTAACGAAGTTCATAGGGTTCGAATCTTGATCGTCATCCTTATATGTTTAACAATGCAATGAAAATATTAAAGGGATTATCTATTAATATGTCTTGCATTAGTTATTTTAGATTAGAGGAAAAATATTTGTCAGAAGATTTAAAGCGCTATCAGAAAGTGACTATTAGAAAGCGTGATAAATTTTCAGTGCCCATCATCATCATCTAAAAGTATACAATAAATATGGTCGCCATTTGTGAGCCACGTACAATTTTTTTTCTTTTCGACAGCCAAAATAAAAGGGAATTTATATACCAAGTATGATTTTTTCCTGAGATGGTAAAACGACCAATTTAATTGTGGACTATTAAAACAAAATGACCTATGTATTGGCGATTATTCACATCGATGAAGCTTTCTAAGAGTCAATGATCGTCTAGAAAGCACTCGTTCTTTAATAAAACGTATTTATCTCCTAAAGCATGACTTCTAGTTATCAATTTCAAATCCCTCAATTACATTTATCTTGAATAGGAGGGATATACGACTTATATAACATGAGGATTAAAAAAGAAATGTCAATTATTATTTTTATTTATGTATAATATATTGTATAAACACAATATTCTTCTGGGAGGGTTTGTGTTTGCAAGATATTCATCTACTACTGAAACTCGTGATCTTCCAATTGTAAAATTATTGCTGTGATCCCATAAAATAGGAAAGTGCGGCGGGGTATGCCCTCAGATACTGGCAGGCGTAGAGTCCAGCCCCTCTTAAAAATACAATATGTGCCTATTGCCGAAGAAATGCAACAATAGCCTTTGCAGCTACCTTGTATGATACCTTCATGACTGTTTTTGTGAAAAAATGTTTCTACAACTAAGCAAACATTACCACTGATGAAAGTCCATCAATCACAATACGCTCCAGATATCAATACAAGTTTCCTGACAAACAAGAGGAAAAATAATTAAAATAACGCCGTATAGTGTTCGGTTTTCTGAATTACCACTTCAACATTTATTTCAAAAAACGTAAACTATTAATACTTACAGGCACATCACTGTAAACACTGTTACAAAAATATATTGTATTTTTATGTGAAACAATTCGTTATTTCCATTGCCATCTAACTCACGTTTACTTTATACGACTATTTTTCATTTTGTATTTTGATTTCGTAAACTTTAAGGTCTCTAAAACGTTTATTTCTCCAACTTTTCTTCTGCGTTGTTATATCCACAGAATTCCACCTTTGACATTGGCGAGGACTTTTCGTAAGATTCATATTCACTGTGAACTGGGTTTTGCCATATAATTTCATTTCGTGTTTCCTCGTTTAATATATAATCACCAGGTGATTCTTCCTTTCTTAATTCACTGCCAGATTTGTCTAATGCTTGCGAATCTAAAAGCCACAATATTGTTCGACAGGCCGCTGGAACTACCAGACTGAGCAGCACTAAGAAAATAACCCGCCGCCATCCCATAGCCTTGGGAAGCAGTGAACGCCATCCGTTGCTCAGATATTTCTAAACCCTTGACATTGTTGCATTATAATATAGTATTTCCCAAAGACATTGTAATAGTACACTTCTTCCATTGACACTTCTTTATATTTTATAATGTTTATCAAAAATAACATCAATGCTTGGAATATATCTGATGAATGCAAAGAAAGTTCAAATTTCACTCGCATTCCAGTAAAATTGGCAAGATTTGTACTTTATACGTATTTTATACTTCTTAAACGGTACATTTATGGTTGAAGTTTGTTGAAACTTTTGCCAAGGATGGTAAAAAAGTTTTATTATACGCTAATATGTCTATATCGGAAATTATAAATACGGATAAAAATTAATAATTAGAGTAATGAATTAAATATGGAGTTCGATTGTAAAATTCGGTCTTCAATGCCTAAAACCACTTTTTGTTTATGACATTTAAATTAAACCTTATTGACGTTACTGAGTTAACTTTCCATGCAAAAGCAACAAAAGCGCATTAATATAACAAAGTAGGCATGCATATATAATACGTGAAGTGTGTCCATATTGCTTTTCAACAAAACTTATTGAAACAAAATTAATATCACGCAGACTTCTCTTTTATATCTGAACAAATTTGTAAAACTATTTTTTTAACCCATTTGTTTCAGAAAAGTAGAAGGAAGGACTTGGAACTTACCTTTTTTCAATACGTTTGAAGGTATATTTAAAATATGGACTAGTGATATGGTAACGAACCTTTAATAATGAAAGGAACTGAGGAACTAAGATGAAGTCTGGCGGGGATGAACTATTACTTAATTTTTGGGTAAGGATTAACTATTAATTTTCCTCGAGTTCTTTTAAGGTGTAAAATCTTACGGTGGGGATATAAATATTCTTATAATCAGAAATAATAGGACGGCAGATGTTATAATTGTATAAGAACTAAAAATAAATATTAAATAAGCATAAATACAAAAACGAATACATGCATTGACAATTTACAATGAAGCTGTTTACAATTCAATCACAAAATATAGCTTGAAATGTAGATAGCACTGAATACATGAGAAAAAATAAATAAAATAATTCTATCAAGTTAAGCTTTTGAAAAAATACAAGAATGTTGTGGACCAAAAAAACTGAGTAACATAAGCTTGTTAGACCTTTTGAATGTTTTCAATCTGCTTTAATTGTCCGCATACGTACATTACATCATGAAAACATCAAAATATTTGCGTGTCGATTTCATGAGAATTACATTTCAAGTAATTGGCCCATTTCTGTAATTGGTATAGGGAATTTTACTGTTCATTAATTTCATTTTGTAATTAATGACGAGCACTTAATTGAGTCAATAAAACAGTGGAAAAAGAACAAAATTGATCAAAAATGCTTACTAGAATAACATGTACAAAAAAAATTGAAGTTTTCTTAAATTTGAAATGTTTGACATGCATTTACATCTGGAGTACTTGTTTCTTGACTTTAAATATTAACTTAGTCGGCAATGAAAATTAAGTAACAATTTTATATTACTTATCGTAAATACTGTTGCAACATTGATTCTTTCCTTTTTTCTGAATATTACGTAATATAATATTGATGGACTGCAGCAGCAAAAATTGTGCTGAAGCAAACCACACAAAATAGGTTTTCAGAAAGGATCACGCACGCACAACTAAAAGAAATACGCCCAATATGGCAATAAATTAAATATTTTACCAAAAACGTTTTCACGAACACAACAATACGATTTAGTATATTCATTCTGCATAGCAATACTTTGCATGCCAAGTATCACACACGCACGTTTCCTTGAGTCCCGGAAGACCTTCCCTCATTCCTTTACTAACATTCGTTGAATTCAGAATAACTGTCAGCAACGAGCGTTGTACACAAAATTTGAAAACCAGAAATATTAGCACTGGTGAATCTGAAGGCAAAATTATTTTTTAATCGAAAAACGAACTACAAATTTGATACAAAATTCCTTTTATCAAAATAACCAAACTCCCCTTTCCTCTCTCAACTAGCAAAGCGTGGGCTTAAGAAAAGGTTCATGCATAATACATAAAAATGCTGTTCTGTTCCATAACACAATACGCATGTAGGAAATATTTAATGGTGAGCCCCACCACCCCCTTCATTGAAGCCATTCTTGATATGACTCGCCCGTAAACAGGCTCTCTCTGAACAAATATTGAACCTTCCAATCCACGTGCAGATAGTGAATATGATTCATTTATGCCAATGAACATGAGATAACCATGAAAGTTCAGGAGATAAACGGCAGGTAGGCGAAATATCTCTGCGTCCTGTGACCTGTGAAACAAGGGTTCATTGCGAGTGGCGTACCAACCAAGGGCAAAGTTATATTGTAATTTCTGTTACATGAAATTTCCCGCCACATCATTGGGAAAACGTGATTTTCTTCGACACATCCTAGAAGTTCCGAACTGTGCTAATAACGCCCCACGCCCGTGCTGCCGTGAAAGTTTCTGAGGCGCCCGCGCTGACAGTCGCACTCGCCCGCCAGCCGGAGCGCGGCCTCCCCCCCCCCCGGCGCCAGTCACCGTTCGATCGGCCGGCCGAGGCGGCGCGGGGGCGTTCGAGCTGTGACGCGACCGTTAACACCAGCGCGCGAATGCTAATTAAAGTGGGCCGATAACGAATCTCATTAAGAGCACGTGACCCGGCCCGCTCGCCCGCGCTCGTTGCCGGGCGGGCACTTTTCGCGACGGCCGTTAGGCGGCGTTGCTGCGTCCGCGATAACACCTGCTGCCCACTTAAAAATTTACGGCGCTTTCGGTTTGCTGTGCCGCCGGGTAATGGTTTGATGACGACCTTCAGAAAGGGGTAAAACCAGAACGGCCTCCCCTTCAGCTGCAGAAACTCGTAAGTCTGGTTTTCTCTTAAACTTGTAAGATAAACGTTCAACATCAAAAGTAGTAAAGGTTGAAAGTCTGACAAATTGGGTCTTGCGGCTAACAGTATTTCCTACGAGGAAAAGAGCGTTATAAATTAAAAGAAAATAGTTGTTTTTATGCTTCAAGCTCCAGAATATGCAGCTTTAATAACGCCATCTTAAAAGTTTAGTAGCTTTTGAAATAAATAGTGTATTTTTACTAACAGATAGCACACACGCGTATATTAACGAACTTTTTTTCTGAAGAACGGAGAATACAGCATCACTCACCAAATTGTAAAATATCACGCCATCAAGCATAGGACACTCACCTGAAACAAAACATTTTTCAATTGTTAAAACTTTACAATATTAAGCGAAATAAAACAATATTTCATTTATAAAAATCATACTAGAAAAAAAATATTATTATACACAATATTATATACAAGTATGGAATGATTCAGTTGCAAGATGTTGCAAGAAATCAATTCCTAGATTCCACAAATAAGTGCAAAATTATCTACGGTATGTTAGAAATGGACCATCGAATATAGTTTACCTATAATATAAACAAATACTAAAATACACATTTCATTGACTACAGAAACGTGAACAGTTGTGCCTAACGTGAATAGTTCATCGTGTCAAAGACAACACTAAGCTCGCGGATCATTTCTTCGCATCACACATTGTCCCAACACATGGTAAAACTCCAAGGATCACTTCTAAAGGGCCAAGAGGCAACATCTGTCAGGCCGGAGCACAAAAAGAGCTTCCATCGCTGGAGGCAGCGCGCGCTGGCCGTCGAAAGCAACGTGCACAGCGCGGGAGCGTGGGCGGGGCGGCGACTGTCGGGGCGGTTGGTGAGAGAGTGAGTCTGTGAGCGAGGTGGGGCGGGCAAGGACACACGATAGAGCGATGGGCGTGGGCACGAGGAGAAAGGGGGGGGGGGGAGGGGGGGGGGGTGAGAGATGAGAGATGGGGGGAGGGGGGGCGGGAGTGGGGGGCGGGGGGGGTATGGAGATACGTTGTGCGCGGAAATTTAAGGAAAGGGGAGGGACGGGGTGAGCTGGAAGGAAGCGCAGGATGCGATGAGAGGGCTTGAAAAAGCACGGAGTGGGTTGGTGGGCGCCTTTCGGACTGCGAGCACAGGGCCAGGCGAGCGCCACGGCGGACGCGCGACTTTCATCCATCACCGCGTCGCTCAAACGGCCCTTTGCCCCGCGCCGCCGCCCTTTGCGGGCGAGTCCGCCCCGCGTCACATGAAAGGCCGGCCTCGCGACTGGCGCGGGCCGCAAAATACACCGCTGCGCGCCGGCAGGGCGAATGGGGCAAACCCCGCGCAGATAAAAGCACGTTTTTTAAAACTAAAATTACATTTCTTTCGTAATACTGGACTGTTATATCCACTTATCGCATCCAGAGAAATGAACAGCCACTTTTAATGTCCGGCGTCCGTTAAGTATTTAATTTAACAGTCCGAAACAAATGAAAAATATAATGAGTAGTGACTTAAGTTTGCGGATGAACACACTTATTCAAAAAAGAAAAAAAGGTATTTCCTGTTTTTATGATTTTTTCTTGTACGATGATGCTATTATGAAAAAGTATAAACAGTACACAATTGGTAACAAAAATAACCGCCTCGGTTGATTATAAAACTCTGCTTGATTAAAAAACTGCTATTGTCTCCGTCCACGAAAAACTGTTTATCGCTAATCAGGTTATAGGACTATAACAGTCCATTGTCTGAAGCACACACAAATGCAAATAAATGAGGTAAATGTAAACTTGATGTACGACTAAATCTGGAATCCACTCATTTCAAGAAAGCATAGTTCTTATTTATAGGATTTTTTAATATAAGAATTTGGTATAACAGAAAAGGACTGAACTACACGCGATCGGTATAATAAATAATAAGTTATAAATCTCCAGTATCGCGTCGGTTTACAAACTTCTACAGCGTCTGCTATATGATCTGTACCTGCCTAATTGCGTTAAAAACTATTAAAATTTAATAATTTGTTGTCGTGAACATAGGGAAGATGTATGTCATTCTAAATAACAGAAAGTAATTTTGTTGAAGTTTCTCAGACCATACGGAAGATAGTCTTAATCTTTCCTCTCTGCTTTAATCAAACTCTAGGAACAAACTCACTAATGAGGTTCCACACAACTCGGAGCCCTCTGCAGATTGACAGAAGAAAATGATGACAAACAAGAATGGACGTGATGCGATTGAGTCTCTCGACCGCGAGTTAGATGAGTCTGTGGGATGAATAACCACTTCGGCAATGAATGCATGATAAAAAAGAATATGTAAATGAGCAATATATTGAACATAAAAGGAGATAATTGATTGTTTGAAATGAAAGAATACCCCAATTACAAGTCGTTTGTAACTGTCAGATATGTAAATCATGGGTTATGAAATAACATCAAAATAAATAATTTTCTGTAGTGGAGCAATAATATTGGATCTCTTCATGCAACCACATGAAAGAGTGCGGCCAAACCGATTAAACAGTTCGTAAAATTTTATGACAACAGTATTATGTATTGTCGGGTATGTAACTGAAAATATGACTACGGGAAAAATTCCCAAATCTCAATTTCCATAAAAAAAGTTATTGACAAGAGAAAACACAAAGAAAAATTTACATCTTGTTTTTATGTTTCTTCTCTATGATGAATTTATGCTTTAAAAAACTTAATTTTCAGGGTGTTTCTTGAAAGTAGTGAAACGCAAATGTAAATACCCAACGGCCGCAAATGGGATCGTTTGGGCCATCTGTGCAGCGTGTAAACGAGCGCGCTGTTGGCCACAAAGAGTCGGGTAGACGTGTCGGATGGTGTGGTGGGCAAAAGGCAGGGTAGGGGTGGGCCGTGGGGGCGAGGAGTGGGGATGCATGAGCACTGAGGGCGGGAGTCGGTGGGTGGAGAGCGGGCGGGTGAAGGGCGGCACAAGGCCGCCGGGGGGAAGGCAGTGGGGGAAGGCAGTTGGGGAAGGCAGTGGGGGAAGGCAGTGGGGGGGCAGTGGGGGAAGGCAGTGGGGGGGCAGTGGGGAAGGCAGTGGGGGAAGGCAGTGGGGGGAAGGCAGTTGGGGAAGGCAGTGGGGGCGGGCAGGGGTGGGTGCAGATGGGGCCGGTCAGTCTCGCGTAGGGCTCCCTTCGCGGTCATCCCCCCCCCCCCCCAGTGCCCGCTCGATCAATCTGTCACCTGCTGTGCCCGTGGCGGTCAGCTGCGCATCCGGCTGGCGAATTTTCACCTCTCGCTCTTACCACGTTGCCTGGGACCTCGGACACGAGACAGAGGCACACGGATCATGCCAGATTCTTTCGAGAATAAACTGTATCAGCTGTCAAAAGCCAAAGCACAAGAAGCGTGAGCCGAAAGTACGGCTTGAATTCATAGTAGATGTTTCAGCGCTTCACAGAAAATCGAAAATCTCAAAAATCTTCTTTCGTGTGTTCACAATCATCAACGGGGAGAGACTGTGCCGCACGGGGTGAGAATATGTCAGGCTCCATTACTTGAGATTGACGCATTTTATTGAAAGGTATAAGAAATTAGCTGTGTCTAGCTTGCACAAAAAGCTAACATGATCTTGGAAAGTCTGATTTTAAAAACGTCATTCATTTCCTCGCCAAGTGCCTTGCTGAATATTTGTGCATAATTATTGTCGAACTGCTGTATTGAATATTGCTGATATTTTTCTGATTGATGTTGATTCGTGGAGATCTTATGCTCTTTAGGCAGCTGGATGCGCAGCGCGCGCGGGAGCGTCTCGGCGCACAGCAGCGCCTGCGCTTAGTGAGCCGCAGGCGACTAGGGACGCGACCGGGCCGTGAGTGAGCGCGTGGTGGGGTGAAGTTATTCACCGACAGAAGATCAGACCACAGGATGGTGGCGCGAGCTCCGTTTACTGACAACTTCTGGTTAGCGGCTATTGGGAATTTGGGCCTAGATTTTCTCTCTAGGCGATCTGAAAATTTTGAAAGGTTTTCGTGTGAGTACTCATAACGAACGATTTTAACGAATTTTCACAATAACACCGTTTTTATTTGTTGCGCCTGCGCGCGTGCGTGTGTGTGTGTACCTTATTTCGCGAAAAAACACGTATTAACTTACTTTAACACTGCCAGCATTCACTAATGCCCAGTAAACAAAACAATATTAGCAATACTCAATAAACCATCCCACACGATTATGCACATATAATCAGCACGGCACTAGGTGCAAAAATGAATCACTTTCATCAAGCAAGACTTTTCAGGATCATAATGCTAGGTATTTGCGGAAGTTAGAAACAGCAATGTTCCTGACAATGCAAACACACCAAGAAATGATGTGGCATATTCTCACCTCATATGGCACAATCACGCTCCGTTTCACATACTTAGTATCAATACTAATGAAATGAGAACTACAAATCCTGCAACAACATAATACCCAATCTGAAGACAAAATTAAAAATATTTCTGGAAAATTGTTGAAATGTTTTATATTTACCAATTACCAAAACAAGTACGTACTACGTTGTAGTTGCTTGTACGAAGGAAACCATATCAATGCCTTAAACACGTAGTTGATATTTTTAAAAGACGCATGTGTCAGACTATTACTCGATATTGATTTTATATACATTGACATGCGAAAGCATGTAAAAATTTTTGATCGATCTTCAAACTAAAAAACCTCGCCATTCACGGTTCACTATCACTTAACTAATACTCCACACGAAACAACGTTTTTCGATAATTTTGCAATTCTTGACATAAGTCTTTATTTTTGCAAAAAAGAAACAGAATTAAATATTAATTATTGAAAAATAGCGAGTCAACAAGGTAATGACTACAACACAATAAGTGTTGACTTACAATAAACGGAAAGGTAGATTTTTTACGAACTTCATATTGCATATTTATATTTTTTAATTTTACAATACTTCATATATTTTATGTAATACCTCAACACATACATTACTTTTAAAATATACTTGACGTATTTTTAAGAGTATGATGTTTTATTACGTGAGGTTTTGGGACTCCTTTAAAAATTTTGAAGGGGTCAAAGCGTATCCCCACTCAGCCCTGTGAGCTCGCCTAAGATAATACAACGACGTGACGTCAGTTATTAATTAAAAAAAATCGTGTATAAGGAATGTTTCTAATCTATAAAGATGACTCAATTAACAATTTACTTACATCTTATTGTTAGTGTAAAACAGGACACTTGGTATTTACATACAAAAGTTAGTCTACGCAGAAAATCTCTTGAGAAATGGCTTTCAGAAGTAATGTCTTCTGCACCAGTCCCTTTCCTTAACCTGCCAACGATCCACAAAGTACAATTTTCCCCAACGCACACATATCTTTTTTGTTTTCCACGGAAAACCTTTGGCGCGGGTTTTAAGGTGACTCCCGGAAAGAGAGAGATAATGAAACATCTTTGGAATATTTAGCCAGAGAAAAGTTTCTGAAAACACTTAATTGCGTTAAAAACGAAGCCACGTTGTAGACGTTGATGAAAGAACTTGGCTTAACTCTGAAGCGCCGGCCGAGATAAACATTTCACGTCCCTTGAAGCTATAGAATTATCTGTTTTTTCCTTAACATGACTCTGGAATCTTGCACACTTCTACGCTACCGCTCACTCTCACGCTGACGCTCACACTCTCACGCTGACGCTCACACTCTCACGCTGACGCTCACATTCTCACGCTGATGCACACACTCTCACGCTGACGCACACACTCTCACGCTGACGCTCACACTCTCACGCTGACGCTCACCTGACCACTCTCACGCTGACGCTCACACTCTCAGCTGACGCTCACACTCTCACGCTGACGCTCACACTCTCACGCTGAAGCACACACTCTCACGCTGACGCTCACACTCTCACGCTGACGCTCACACTCTCACGCTGACGCTCACACTCTCACGCTGAAGCACACACTCTCACGCTGACGCTCACACGCTAAGAAAAAAAATATGAAAATGGTCCACAGTAGAAAACTGATTTAAACTTACAAGCTTAATGGTGCGTGAACACAAAAAAAAATGTTGACAATCAACTGGAATAATCTGTACCAGTGCTCGGAATGGCCTGGGCGCCTCTGCGTGCCTTCATGCCCCGTCTCGAGTTCCCAAGGCTGAACAGCAGAGCGCGTCGCGGCGTCGCGACGGAGGAGAAGAAAAACGAGAAGGGCAGCGAGTGAAGGGCCAGATAAACGGACGCGTTCACTACGGGTCATGGACTGGCATCTGTCTCGCGGCCCCCAGCACGCCCTTGAGCCCTGGCCCTTCAGAATATTGCGGAATGTTGAAGAGCGCGTTTACTTGCGCCTCTGAAACTCAGTGGTGAAGTAAGAAGTGACAGACATGTTCGTTTTCCATCGTAGATCAAATCTCTTTATGTTAATACAAAATAGGAATGTATGACCCTGGATCCTATCCTTTCGTTGCTTGCCTTTCATTCTACAGTCATTGTGTTTTTGTCTTCTAAAAATTATGAACTTGTTTTATATTTCATAGTAGTTGTTTATGATACGTATATTTATTTATGACACAGATACTTAAGACAGTCTTACTGATTTTCATTTTAATTTTATTTAAATATCCACTTATCACTTGATCATGTGGTTCATAAAGTTCTATAGGAGCTCATTCGGTCTGACGAAATTATTTTGTTTCCTTTGTTGCTTTCACATACTTATCTTAACACTTGAGCGCTTTAACACTCAAAAAATTGAACGTTTAACACGCTATGCATGACTTGAAAGATTCGCTTTTACCAGACGCTAGATAAAATGTTATTGTTTAAGTTATCGAAACACGTGAATGTCGTCCAATCTGTCACAGAAATGTTTAAAATACGTCTCCTTATGTTATAAAGACATAATGGGACGGAGTATGCAACGAGAAAAGATGAATTCCCGGTTGATTATTAAAAGTGGTTTATTATGGGCCTTTGCAGCAAGTGCATGGTTGCATGCTAAGCACTCAGTCGGTCGTCGCTATGAGGAGGGTGGGGGAGGTGAGGCCGGCGGGGTCGGCGGCGAAGGCAGAGAGGCTGGCGGTGGGTGGCTGACTTCGGCACGGTGTCGATTCCCGCCTTGGTCAACCCGAGGGCAACCGTAGTGTGACACCGGCAATCATTACAGCGCTTACGAAGAGCGGTAAACGAGCAACAACTTCTGAGACCGTACGCGGTCTTATATTTCACCGGGTCAGTCCATCCCGGCATCAGTGGAGATGGCGTTACCCCAGTTTGGTAACACCCGCAGAGTTGCGGGCGTGGCGAGCGGTCAGCCTGGGCACCGTACCAGCACGACCAAGAGCGGAGGGCAAGCGGCGAGGGGCGCAAGTCGGTGTTGCCACACCATACTTATACTTAAACGTTTTCTTAAAATGTACCATTTTTTACCCTTAGGATGTGAAACAGGTCACATTGTTTTGATAAGTATTCACTAATTTCAGGATTTGAACTTCAGGTTCCAATTTGTTGTGTTTTGCAAGTGTTATAAAGTGTTTTGCAAGTTATAAAATACAGCTTTTTACATAGAAATGAAGGAAATTAAACCAGTGCACAGAGACTCCAACGTGTCGCATCCGTTCCCCGCTCATTCGCCAGCTCCATGGCTTACGTCGCCCTAGCCCCCCCCCCTCCGCTTTTGCCGGCGGTGCACATTGGGGACAGACACGGCCAAACGATGAAAACGTCGTCCAAATTTCATGAAGCTTTGTGTACAACAGTTATTGAGACGCTGGTTACGATTCCAATGTCGAAAACGAAATGGCGTATCCAATGTGGCGAATTAAATATTGTCTAAAAATGCTCAAATTTGTATAAAAATTGTTAACACGATTTTATAGGTTCTCTGATTCCGATCCCGATGTAAACTTAGCAAGAAACAAAATGGCGCATCCAATATTGCGGATTAAAATTTTTTTTAAAATTCTAAAAATGTTTCAATAATTAGAATCATTAGTCTGCACAAAATGCAATATAGAAGCTAATAACACTAGCTAATAATTAACAACTTGTTTGGCATTTCAATAGCTAAATGGTAGGAAATGAAGGTTTTACAAATTTCGGTGTGAAACTCTGTGGAACATATAACTGTTTTCCACTTTAAAAACGAAAACAACAACAAATTAATTGTATCATTTTGTTTCAATATTAATTAATAATTAAGTAATTTTAACATTTTGTAAGTATTTGTAATACATGTAAACATTGTACTCACCGTTACGATTTTCGTCCATTTTGAATGATGATGATAATTGCTCAAAAACGAAAACTTCTACACGCGTTCAAAGTAACGGCTAATTTACAATCTTTGCATCATATATCAGTTGCTAGCTAAACGGCCTCGTTTCCAATGATGCTGAGCGTCAGACCGGTGTCGCTTCGGAACTTTTCTAACCGTGGAATCAGACTCTCACTCAACTGCTTACTTAAAATTCCCTAAATAAAAACTTTTTTTCGTAAATTAGTAAGCTTTTCTGGATCTTCCCCAATGTGCGTCGTATCGCCTCGAGGCCGCTCCACAATAGCCCGTGAACGGGAACGTAAAGAAAGTTGAACGTCGGACATCTCAGGCAGGCGTTCACAACACGACGGGAACGCGAAGGGCGATCAACATTATCTTGGCCCGGGAACGGGGAGCCTCTCGACAAATCAAAGTACAGCAATGGCGGCGAAGCTTTCCACCTGCGACCTGCGCGCGGCTCTGGTCTGGAGCGGAATTAAGAGTGTAGGGCGACATTGAGGTTGGACGTGGGTTTGCGAAGTTAGGAACTGTTAGTCGTTGTTGAGTTGTTATAGTTCTTTTTAGTAATTACAACATTGTGTTTTTTTTCATATTAATACTTAGGATTGAAATTCCTCCAAAAACTAATTTTTTATATTTTTAGTTCAGTACATTGGTTTATAAAATTTTAGTGAGTTTTATTTTCCATAACTTCGTAGTAGTTCTTGTTTTATTTATTATTATATTTTTTTCTAATTAATACTTCGTTAAAGTGTTCATACTCATACATGCAAACAGACAGATGGCATCGCAAAGAGTGAACAGAGTAGCGTAGCTTGAAGTGCTTCGCTTTCGGCAACTGCTTATTGAAGATCTCTTTTTTTTTGCCGCTCCAGATTCATAGCGCTGTTGTTGTCGTTGGCGTTATTTGTGAAGCGCACGCACCTCGCGTTCCCGTTCCCATTTCTGTTCCCGACTTCGCCTTCGCTTTCCCGTTCCCCCTCGCCTTTCATTGCCGTTCCCTCGCCTTCTTTGTTCCGTCGTCGCCTCGCTCGTCGTGCTTCTCGTTCTCCGTCTCACCTCGCGTCGTTCCCATTTCTGTTCCGCCCTTGCCTGCTGCCATCTCTCGCCTCGCGTTCCGTGCCCGTCCTCGCCTTCGCGTTCCTATTTCTGTTCCCGACCTCGCCTTCGCGTTGCCGTTCCCGCCCTCGCCTTCGCGTTGCCGTCCTCGCCTTCGCGTCCCCGTTCCCGTCCTCTCCTTCGCGTTCCCGTTCCCGCCCTCGCCTTCGAATTGCCGTTCCCGTCCACGCCTTTGCGTTCCCGTTCCGTTCCCTCGCCTTCGCGTTCCCGTTCCCGTCCTCGCCTTCGCGTTCCCGGTCCCGCCCTCGTCTTCGAATTGCCGTTCCCGTCCACGCCTTTCGCGTTTCCCGTTCCCGCCCTCGCCTTCGAATTGCCGTTCCCGCCCTCGCCTTCGCGTTCCCGTTCCCGCCCTCGTCTTCGAATTGCTGTTCCCGTCCACGCCTTTGCGTTTCCGTTCCCGTCCTCGCCTTCCGTTCCGCCTGCCTCGCCGTTCCCGTTCCGTCCTCGCCTTCGCGTTCCCGGTCCCGCCCTCGTCTTCGAATTGCCGTTCCCGTCCACGCCTTTGCGTTCCCGTTACCGTCCTCGTCTTCGCGTTCCCGTTCCCGTCCACGCCTTCGCGTTCCCGGTCCCGCCCTCGTCTTCAATTGCCGTTCCCCCACGCCTTGCGTTCCGTTCCGTCCGCCTCCCTCTCGCTCGCTCGTCTCCCGTCCCGTCTCGCCTTCGCGTTCCCGGTCCCGCCCTCGTCTTCGAATTGCCGTTCCCGCCCGCCTTCGCGTTCCCGTTCCCGCCCTCGTCTTCGAATTGCCGTTCCCGTCCACGCCTTTGCGTTTCCGTTCCCGCCGCCTTCGTTCCTCCTCGCCTTCCGTTCCGTTCCGTCCTCGCCTTCCCTCCGTCCGCCCGTTCTCAATGCGTTCCCGTCCTCGCTCTTCGTTCGTACGTCCTCGTCTTCGCGTCCGTTCGTCCTCGCTCGCGTTCCCGGTCCCGCCCTCGTCTTCGAATGCGTTCCGCCCGTTCGCGTTCCGTTCCGTCTCGCCTTCGCGCGTTCCCCGTCTCGCCTTCGTCCTCCGCTCTTCGAATTGCCGTTCCCGCCCGCCTTGCGTCGTTCCGTCTCCTGCGCCGCCTCGCTCTTCGGTTGCCGTTCCGCCTCGCCTTCGCGTTCCCGTTCCCGCCCTCGTCTTCGATTGCCGTTCCCGCTTCGCCTTCGCGTTCCCGTTCCCGTTCGCGGCTTCAGCGTCGTCCTCTTGCGGGCGCCTTAGCCTCCTGCAAGGCTCGTCTTATTTATCTGCGTGGCTGCAGGGGTGGGGGCGGAGGGGCGAAGAACCCCCGCAGGCCCAATTATGGCGGCGGGGAGACACAGGGGCGGAAGCACCAAGTCGCAAAATAAGCCGTAAAACATTTATCTGGGGATGGCCGGCGCCGAAGGGACCGCTCCGAAGGGAGGGAGGGGGGTTGAAGGGTCCGGAAATTACGGGGCCGCGAAAGAGAACAAGGAGATTTAGTCGCTGCGAGGGGTTCGGCAGACGATGGCTGAAAGTGACTAAGGAAGATTCATTTGCGCTTTGTTTCGGATTCTGACAGCATCAGTTTTAGCGGGGAACGAGGTTATTTTCCGTACGGATATTGTTTCTAGAAGAATTTAATGGATTAGACATCCACGAAACACCGAAATATGTGGATCGAAGCTTTCATGTTGCCGCAATCAATTTTAGTCATACTCTATTAGCGTAACGTAACATTCAAATACGATCACAGTGCGCAAGGTAGAATATTATCGAAAAATGTGGCATACTTTGTGTGTTATTATTATTATTATTATTATTATTATTATTATTACATTATGGTTATTATTATATTATTATTGCAAAACAATTTAATGTTTTATTTTGCGTGTGATCTACTGTATTCATTTGTTCTTTAATATTGTATTTTTTCTTCAATTTCTCATTTTAAATGTGACACATAATATAACGTTATACCAACTGTTAGAAAGAAAACAGAGAAAAGTAAAACTAAAAAATAAAACAATGATTTACAAATATTTTAATCTGTCGACAAGAAAATAACCGGATGCGCTTCAAACGTATTCTCTACAAGATCTAGCGCCCATTCAACTCCGACTGTCGAAAGGACGAGTGCCAAAAGAGAGCGAGCGAATGTCCGTGGAGTAATTTGATCCTGCCGGAACCCCTGTTCGCTTACTGTCGCGTTGCAGCGCCCATTGCGCACGCAGAGTGAGGGGGCGGCACCCAGCGCAGAATGAGCCTAAACGCGCGTGAAACCTGAAACGCTCGTTTGGCAAAACGATGAAATATGGAATTCAGATAATGCGAAAAAATTGTGAGGGGACCGTACCAGCATTTACAAGGCTGGGAAATGTCTCTTTTAATTCAATATTCACTCAAAATGTCGGGAAAAATAAAAAAAGTCAAAATTAGTTCTCAGTCTTATGTAACTTTATTAAACGAAATCACAAGAGTGTCATAAATTAGATTGCAACATATTTGCAATGAAATCAGACATATCACGAGGATTGCAAGCTAGAAATGATTTTTTATCAGACAAGACAACCATCATAGGTACCAACAGTACAAGATCACTACCATGCGTCTTCTTCGTCTGTTTTCTCTAAATGTTTCTAAATTTATTTGAGGGGAATTAGCAGTCATACAAGTTCAGCTCATTGACAGTATAAATTCTTTAATACAGTTCAAAATCCTAAGACACACAACAGGTATACGAAAATATCAGTCTGTACATGTATTTGGCATTGAGGAGCAAATTGTATAAATGGATTCAAGTCGGGAGACGACCGTCGGGTTGTGCGTCATAAATATTGTTTTGAAATTGTGAGTACGTTAAAGATGTGTGAATTCTCTCAATATCAATAAAAGTAATATGTACCGTTTAAACGCAGAATGTCGAATGTTACAGGAACTTGTATTTCGAGTAGTCAAAGAAAAACTTTCAAATTTTCGTTGACCTGTAGCGGAAGCGTGGGTTCTGGAGGTCGCGGGATAATGGGAGTCAGCACTAAATTATCGATAAATGTTATAAACAAATCATATTGAGTGGCAGCAACAAACACTTCTACCTACCATTAGTGAAGATAACCATAGCCAGTGGATCGCCGCCGCCAAAAAACCCTGACATCGACCATTATCGCCTTCGTACCAGGAAAGTGAGTGGTTGATGTTAAAAATGTTCGCAGCAAATAAGGTTTTCCTCACGTGCACTTCAGAATTTGCTAGAAGGTATGTGGTCTACTTCAGCAAATAATTTGATAACAATTGAGAGTAGTTTTAAACATTATATAAATGTTTATGAGTAATTAGTATAAAAATCTGTTTGTGAGGTGAGGCAATGGTGGTCAGTAATTCACATTACAGCAGCGTGACTGCTAATTGCCCCAAACAAAATAATTTACAGATCTGAATGAGTTTAAATGGCCCTGGTGCTATTTACACATGTATCAAGAATGTCTGGAAGGATGAATTCATCAAATGGCTCGAATTATTTAAAAGTCTTATTTGACCAACTGTCTAGGATTCACTGCTGCTGATATTGGACAACCGCGGGAGTCAAATAACTTAAGACACCTACAATGATTGTAAACAAAATAAATACTGTTTGAAGTACTAATGTGTTCATTTTGCTTCCTATTTCTTGAGTGACTCCCGTTACCCGCATGTGAGAGTAATGGGAGTCAAATGCAAATTTTTGGAAAGTCGGTATTTAAGAGTGTTTGAGTGATTTTTTTTATTATATTTGTTGTGAATAGACAAGCTTAATAATTAATCTGTGATATGAAAGCGCGTCGTTGTGCATAGAAACAATTTGTTCGTTCTTATTTACATTGAAAAAAAATTGCCCTCGTTACCCCCCCCCCCTCTACCAATGACTTAGTGTTCAGATCATCATAATTTTGTTATTTCCGTAGATTCTATTACTTTTACAATACTTACTTTCTTTGTACTCTTTAATAAAGTTGTCACCAAACCTTTTGACAACCAGAAGATTTTCCCATTTCATAATTGTTCAAATATATTTTTATTAGAGCAGGAGACATATATTGACGGATGATTGAAAATGCACGGTTATATTTGTTTATGATCAAGGCACAGGTCCCAGGAGGCGCCGAACACTCATTTGCATGCCTCATATCAAAAGCAGTACAAGTTTTTTTTAAAATAAATTATTACCTGTTCAAATATATAATTATTCAGGTGTTTGAAAATATTAATATACAACATTGTGAGAATGTATACCAGTGCTTTAATTTGAAAAATTATATTTATCAATTTTGAAAATAAATATAATAAAAGTTATTGAAATGTGTTAGGGCTATAATGAAAATTAGAAAGAATAGTTAAAGGTTAAGTTTAGAAGATATTCAATTAAGCAGAATAAACGTTCATATTTAGGGAGGGCGAAAAATGCCTTTGGGAACGTCTGAACTGTTGTATTTGCAGGATTGCAAGGTAATATAAACAGTCAATGTTTTATAACCATTTACTTTCACCAATAATAAATCACAGAACAACATCACAAATTGTACAATGCTTCCTAACGGCCTTCTTGCCTGCGCCTTATCGCCTGCAGGGCGATAAGGTGTTAGGTGATAGTGGCCGCAGTAGCCTCTAGTCTCCGAAGTACCGCGCGGCGGTGACGCCGCGGTTAAGTGTGCGAGGCGGCAGGGCCACCGAGGTCGGCGTTGATCGCCTGGCTGATACGCCGACGTGACGCTAGCGAGCGTCGGCGGCAGCCGTGGTCACGTTGTAGTACGCAACCGGTTACGCCTCCATGGGCGTATGGCGAGGCGGCAGTAGCCCGAGGTCGGTGCAGGTCGCCCGGCGGATACGTCACGGCCTGTGACTGTGCAAGCGCCGGGGCAGCCTGAGTCTCCTTGTAGTGCGCCGCAGGTTCGCCTCCATGGGCGTGTGCAAGTGCGGCGGTGGTAGCTTATGCTAAGCGGTAACTGAACAGGGCGCCCTGCTCCCGGCCAAGCCTTATACCTCCCGCCTGGTGAAGGAGAGGAGGGCTGCGCAACCGTCAATCTGAACGAATACGAGAGCAGAATAATTTCGACATAGTGTAAAGTGTTGCGATGCAGGAGAATGTAGTAAAGTATTAAAGAAATTTTTATTTTATTTTATTATAGAGGTTTTAATTGAGTCCATTCGAAGCTTCCAATGGAATTCTTTATTTGATATAAACCTCTCTGCTCTTAATACTTTTCTCATGAATTTATTTTTTATAATTTGTATTTTCTTGATATTAGTAGATAAGGTATTACAGCAAACAGGACAAGCATATGTAAGAGAAGAGCGAACAATGGATTTAGAAATTGAAATTCCATAATCTATAGTTAATTTTGAATTATTATTAAAGAGAGGATACAATTTTGAAATTTTCTGGTAGAATATTATCGGAGATAGTCAGCTTATTATTATTATTATTATTATTATTATTATTATTATTATTATTATTATTATTATTTACACATTGCTG
The DNA here is from genome assembly GCA_964035755.1 of Teleogryllus oceanicus. NCBI lineage: Eukaryota > Metazoa > Arthropoda > Insecta > Orthoptera > Gryllidae > Teleogryllus > Teleogryllus oceanicus. The sequence continues at coordinate 33,191,258 of CAXIVR010000002.1, forward strand.
GTTCACAGGAAGATCTGGTTCTCAAATAACAACGGGCTTTCCGCCAAGTGCGTTATTTGCTTTCTATTTAAGAATCTGAATTCAGAAAGTTCCGGACAATGCAGCAAGTATCTAAGATGACAGACTTCTGCTTTAATTTTAAAAGCTTTGGAGGGAAATCAAGCTATTTAAGGTTTTCTTTGACGTGTTTTTCTATAAGGCCATTACTGGAGTTAATTATTGGGATAACGAATACTTAGTCCTGTTTCCATTGATCTTCGATTTGACATGCCAGATCGCTGTGCTTCATTATTATTATTATTATTATTATTATTATTATTATTATTATTATTATTATTATTATTATTATGCCCCTCGGATAGCTCATGAACAGCAACATAGCTTTCTGTGAGGAGGTTCCGGTATCGATTCCCGACCGGGGCAGAAAGGAAGCTGTACCTTTCCAATACAAATCGTCACAGCTTCTGTAGCTGTGTGACGAAAGAAATTTCACGCAGACCAAATAAGCTAGGTTCGATGATAGGAATACCTCATGCTCGCCTCATGTATCACATATCCCAGGCGTGAATAATAAAAATATGCCCAGTCCTGGGAAAACCACTCGTTACCAAAGTCGGATTATTCCGGATCTTAAATGCCAAATACATTTTATATTATTTTATATTGTTTTATATTATTTGACATTATTTGATATTATTTTATAATTTATATTATTAACATTTTACATTTTATATTTTTATTTTATCATTACTACCATATGTCGAGCATCGCCATTCAACCTTACATTTCTGTTATAGTGGAAATGCACCCAGAGTGTCACTCAACGATTGCTGGGCGGTCTTCCGGGGATGGTCGGGCTGTGGCCTTCGCGCCATGGACGCGCCCACTGCACGAGGCCCCGGGCGCGCTCGTCCTTTGTTTGAGCTCGTTCCATTGGCGCGCGCCCCGCTTCGCACGTTCGCGGCGCATTACGGCGCCTATATTCATTTCTCTCGCCCTCATTTCATTTGCATTAGTATTCCGGTGCTGCTCAATATCAATGCACTCACAATTATACCATGTAAATATTTACATTAGTTTTGTTTCTCTTTCCCCTCCTATTTTCTCGTTCCGCGCGTGCACGAAAATTCATGATTTTTTTTCTTAAAAATACACATGATTTTTTGGTAAGGGGGAAAAAACGAAATGTAGTTCTTTTAGGTTTTACGTTCAACTTGTTCGTAATTGCACGTTGGTAGGCAGACAATGTGGCATATTATATTGACGAACTATGTAGGTATTTGCAATACAATGTTAATATTGAACATGACATTTTGAACATCATGAACTGTAGCATTTTGTAATAACAAATGCAAATATAATTCATCTTTTCAAAAGAATGGTACAGTAATATCCTTATGATCTCCTTTTTAGATGAAACGCTGAAATATTAGAAGCTGCAACGTTGCTTTCGATGAAAAGTCTTTGGATGTTTTCAAAACTAATAAACATAGCTGCACCAAAAATACCTATTTTTTTTTCTTTTTAAACTGTGAAATTGTCAGAATTTTTAATCCAATTAAATTAATAGAATAATAATAAAAAATCTACGACTGTTGATACATTAATCATTGCAGGAAACTACTTTTCTCAATTGTAACGAATTGAGTGTCTTACTATACGAAATATGTCTAAATATACAAAAGATACAAAATATATTCTAGTACTCGTACGTCAAATCGCTTTTAAAACTCATAGGTACAAAATGCCACACGGCATGGGAGGTATTAGAAATTTCCAGCCCAAATCACTTTTTATTCACTCTTGCCCATTGAAAAGTAATTTTATGGAAACAAAAATTCCAACTATAAACGTCTTAGAAAAGGCTACAACTGGCCTGTAGTAAACGACGTCGCAAGGCAAAGAAGAATGCTCCCTTAAGATTAATGTTCCCCCTCGAATGCGCAGTCAGCCCCAACGCGGCCGGCCGACAGCCACTCGACAACTTCTAACTACTTTCAAATCGCTAACGACTACGTCATTAAGAAAGTTGCGTCGCAGAGAGAAAATCGTCGCGATAATGCGCTAGGGGACAGTGAGAAGAATTTACCACAACTTTGGAAACATTCGAATGACAACACAAACCATTTGAGAGCGAACATCAAATGAGCAAAAAGTCGCAAACACTGATGCTTGATTTTAGCACTTATACTTTTATAGAGAAAGCAGTTTGAAAAATAAGTACTGAAAAAAGAACTTGACGACTTACATATTGCACAAGAATGATGTTGAAACACACTCACAACTATTATTAATAAAGTGATCGATGTGCGAATGGTATAAGCTTCTTACATAAACTGGCATTAAACTTACAACACACTCATTTGTGCTTGTTCGAAAAAACTATAAAATCAAAAGCAGTTTTATACAGAAAATTAAAACATTGAAGATACGGAATTGCCATAAGTTTCTTAATATTTTTTACAAATTTGAAAATATTTTTGGAACAATGCGACTTTCACTAGTTTGTGTTATATGTTAGGTTTTGAGTCAAAGCGAAGTCACAAAAATTCTGAATACATCGTGGCTCATTTTCCTTTCACTTTAATGGTCGTCTGGTTGTGATGCAGAGAGGCGGAAGGGTAGGATAGATTTCAGGTAGCCGGCATACGACATCTAAATTACTAATTTCGTATGCACAAAGAAATTGAGAGAAAACTAGGAAATTTATAGACATGAGAGAGATATCTATGGTTTTGCCAGGTGCACAGCACCAAGGGAAACGTACAAAAAACATTAAACAGTTTAGATTTTCACCGAATATGCAAATAGACGAAATTTTGTTCACGATACTGGGCAGCTTCTAGAATCTATAGTAATAATACCGATATGCACAAAAATGTAAGTGGCATATGACCGGGTGAGAGGTGTCAATGTTTTTTCTACTTCTTTAGAAACCTGCGAACGCGCCTAAACGCCACCCACACTTTGACTTATCGTAGGTGCTCAATGAGTACCCTAAATCAATGTTATAGTTAGATTAGAATTAATTTTATATTACGTTAGCTATAAGTCATTCGACATACATGTGAAAAAGTATAACTACTGAACCATGAAGTTATCATTTGAACAAAAAATATAATAAAAAAAACAACAACTTTGGCTTAAGTCGATGACGTGGCGAACAGAAGAAAATAAATGTGTCGTGTAATGAGAGCAAAAGGTATGAATGAATGGTTACGTATTATGTAAAAAAAATATGAATGGTGTGTGAATGGAAAAAATAACAGTTAAATTAAAAACAAAAAGAAAAAATTGAAATTAAACAAAAACAAAACGGCAAACAGTAATGCAAAAATCAGAAGTATTAAGGGAAAAAGGTTTACACCAAAATAGTTAGGCAAAAGAGACTATCATTTTAGATTTATGTACGAGATTTCAGCTAGAACTAAGTTTATTTTAGCCAGACACGTGGCCATGTCTCGGGAGACCCGATGCAGAGGATTTAAATGCGGCTCCAATTGTCATTGCCGTAATTATTGGAGGTCGGCGAGTGTCCTCATTCGGGCCCTTGGTTTCAGGCTTCGATGTCACACCACAGTTGCACCACCCCAGTTACGCCCTCATTTAGATAACATGTTTAAGTCCTACCTTTAGCTACCAAAGTCACAAGATTGTCACTCACAAAATAAAATCTTGATTTTATAGTATTAATTTGAACGAGAATAGAAATAAAAGTAGCCGTCACTGAAGTCCACAAAGAAGTGAGGCACCTATCAATCAAATCGTAGAGTTCGAGGGTCGAAGACAATAACTACTTGGCTGCTCGGAAACGCCGCGTCCTAGGCATAGGTGCCATCTTTTCGGACGACATTAATCATAGGACACTCATCTCTGGATACGCGTAACAATTGCGAGAACTGCAGGTGATATACCTGGAAATTTCACTCAGTTTCATTACGATCGGCAAGGCACACACTCGCGCAAGTTATGCAGTGAACTGTTATTCACTACCTGTACAAATAAACTTTGTACCCCGCAAAATGTTCCTAGTAACTCGAAGGCAACCGAGGCTCTTGATGACTCTTTTAAGTACAAAACTATAACTTATTCACACTAGGCAAACACACGCAAACTTACGGAAGACTAAAAAAATAACATCATTTGTTACATGCCCCACGAAAAAAACACATCTCGAAGTTTTGCTAGACATTATGTTTTATGTGCAAACTGATTTACGAGCGTAGGAAAAATTTTTATGAGCGAATGAGAAATATTTATTTATGAAGTAACGACAAGCGGACCTCAAATTCAAGTGTGTGAAGATAATTTTCATCCAAGGTATTTCGTTATGGCACTTCTTCGCGATCAACACCTGTGTTACTCGCACTCGAAGTAATCATTCTGTCACAACTGGATAAATTGTAAGTTTCGATATTGAAACAATATACTGTGTTTAAAAACGCCGGTGAAAAGCTCATTACAACTATATGAGAAAGAAAATACTGTCATTTTACACTAGTACCAACTTCATTATTACTTACTCCTCATTGTACTGACGATCCCACGTTAAGAAACTGTGTGAGCCTCAGGTGCAGGAAATCGTAATAATACTGAAAGACATCTTGGAAGAACATGACTATTTATGTTTTGGGCACGTCAACTACTCTGGACATTTGTCCCGGATATTAGTGAATGGTTTTATTTCAAGAGTTGGCGGGGTCCTTCTCCCGTTGGATGGCGAGATTCGGCGATGGCCTTTATTACTGCTTGCAGGTTTTCCCCATCCTGATATCTCCCACCAGAGGGGCACCGCTCCCAGGTGTGTGGCCGTGCAGTGTATGTAATAGAAAGAAGTATAAGGGGCGAGGACAGGTCAAAGATGTAGAAGAAATTTTTCGCGCGGTCTGCGGCCCGTTTGTTATGGTTCTGCTTGGGTATTTTCCTGGTGTTGAACAGAAGAACGACACAAAACTACTAGTCAGAGCAGCCGTTTTCTAGAATTCTCTTTCAGACAAAAGCTGAATTCAAACTAGCTACCTGGCTAGTGTCGAAAATCCTGCCACCAACGGGGTTCCAACCCTAGAACCTTCCAATCGGAGGCCCTGCAGTGACATTACTTGATAGCCTGAGCCACCTCAGTTTCTAAGCTATCTCATTGGTTCTAAGAACAAATGGAAACTCACCTCTGATATTTATTTGATATCAAATACAAGCGCTATCTTCTATTCTGCGATTGTAATACTGTAACATCGTCTTCATGATAATGACACGATTAGGCCCAACAAACAGAGCTTTAGTTCAGCACAAGGTTGTTTTAAATGTGAAATAAAATTAGTGTCAAAATGATCCCTTCCGCAGTAATTTACATTTCATAGGTTATAAGAAGTAATGTTTTGCTCTTGAAAATATTCTGATCGTATTTGATTCCGTATATAAGTTTTTAATTGACGTCCAACTCAACCAACAATTCTTTCAAATCCCCTTCGACATTGCAGCTTTTCAATATCTAGTCCTAAAAACTCGATTAAAATTGAAATTGTACGTTTCTTTCCACAAAGTTCTAAAAATCGAGAAATAACGTTACCCTTGACATTTGCAATGGAAATGACACTCCTATACGACAAATGGAAAATAATTTTCCGATTGATAATTTTTGCTTGAATAATTTCCATTGTTTAAAAATAATAACACTGCTCTTCTCTTCAACGTGGTACAAAATGAAAGTTCATTCTTTTCGTAGAAGAAGCACAAAATGCTGAGTAGTATTCAAAACTGAGGCATCCGATATTTCTATCAAAGTATATTCGTACGAATGAATACGCTTGGAATGAAAATACACTATTTCCAAGGAAAAGCAGAGTTGGAAAGACTTTGTTATCTCTATTTGGACCTTACTGGCGGTTATTGGAGAAACTATAGAAAACTATAAAGCAGAGAAGACAGGTGCTAAAATTTTACTTCGATCAGAGTTAAATTGCTAGTTGGATACTTTGGGCTACCCAAAACTTAAAAGTGGAACTCTCATATTTATTGCACATACATATTTTTCCCCTAACATCTGAAACTTTTGATAACAGTTTTCGATTAGTGTTAGGTAGAGCTGTCACAAATAAAAGTTAAAATCTGTAATGTTTCGCCAATTGAAAACAACCAGATTTCACATCAAATCTGCCATGTACAATATTTTTTAAAAATGTTTTCATGAGTAATGTTAGAATGGTCTACATTTAACAGAAAGTCGTGAATCGTTTCTTTTATCATGCTTCAAACAATTATTTATACAAAATTATATCACACGAATTTCTGAAGTTTTCTACAATTATTTTATGCAAGAATATTCTTCTATTGTCAAAATTAAATATCGATATGTATCTCCTGATGACCGAGAAACGTCAGGATCGCAGATCGCTTTGGGTGACTCCGCGCACCTCGGATTTTTGACTGATTGATTCGGATTTCCGGCGCGTCAACTGCTTGATTGAGTCAAGCCTTCGTGACAACGCAATTCAGAATTTGTTTGCTTCCGCCTGAAAAGCTGTAGAACTAAGTTTTAAGAAGATAAATTACCAGAGGATGGGTATTCATTTCACATAAAATTTTGATGATATAAAATATCTTTTGTTTAAATGTAATTTTTGTAATGCTCTTGATATATTTAATTCATTAAACTCTTCATTTTGAATGACATGTTATCATAGAATTCGAAAGAAATGAAAACCTGGACATATTTAATATTTTCTAGACACCTATTTATGTAATCCTATAAGTTAAAAACATTAAAATTCACCTTCAACAATATCTCTCTTTTATAGAGAGCTTTGTTCAAACGAAATAAATCTCGTGAAGGATTTCTATTAGAAACATATCATATATTAGTACGTAATATTTTAGGTAGTGTTTCATTTTTCAACTGCTTCTTGAGCCTTTATTGAATTTAAGGTAGAAATGCGGTTTTTATCCAACACCGATAAGTGCACAATATGATATGGTCAGTTCCAAAGAGTATAGCAGATTACCGTTTTGTAGTAAAATTGTAATTACTTTTTATTAATAACTATTAGCTATTATATCATTTCTAACAATTACAATGATATAAATTTACTACTGTTTGTATATTTCAAACTTTATTTGAAATGCGAAAACTGTATAAAAAATGTGTTTAAATGTAATAGCTATGTAAATTATGAAATTAAGGAAACGGTTTAAAAAGTGAAAATTTTGTGAAACGTGAAGTGTTACAAACCCAATTTTCAACATCATCATTGCAAACAATTCTTGAAAATTTTCTATATACACATATGTAGCATTACGTAATAAAACTTACCTGCTTAGATAATGTTGTTACAATAATCTAATAACCTTTATTTACTTTACAGGAAAAAAATTACCAAATAAATTGTTGAATAATTTGTACGCGACCTAAAATAAAATAACACAAAACGATCAATAATATAAACTACTGAGATGATGTTGCATCTCCATTGTTTTAAACATTTTAAAAATTATTTTCACACGTTTAATGAGCAATGCGTAATAATGATAAAAAAAATTGGAACTCAATTACACATCCGTCCTTGATCCGAGAAATGGAAAAGTATCGTACGGCTCAAAATTAAACTATAAATTATTACAAAATATGTGCATTCGCCCTTCTCTTTGACCTGATGGTTCTCTTCGTTTAAGTACGTGCATTCACCTTAAAATGAGGAATATTTGCGGCACAATTAATATTCACAGTACTGGTCAGTGATATCACACTGTTGCTATTTAGACGCATCTCCAAATTTTATATTTTATAAAGCCTGTACGACTCAAACTAAAAAAACTCAACCAAACAGCCAAAACAACTCCATAAATACTGAATAGCTCTCCTTAGGTGCAAATGTCACTTGAAAAAGAATTTGGAAGTCATGGAATCACAAAACATACAAGGCTTCTGTTGGTTCCATTCCAAAACATTAAATTGAATTTGACGCTGCGTTCTCGGACCCAGAGTTCAATGGCTCGCCTCCAATTCTACGTACAGACCGGAGCGTGCAAACGTAAAGCAGAAGGAAATAACGGAAGGTAAACAATTGAGCGCGGGTTTTCCGAGCCCACCGTCCAACTCCAACGGCCGTCACACCTCGCGCCTCGTGGCTCCCCGCTGGCTGGCGCTTGCTACGGAAGGAACCGCGCCCCCGCCTCCGCCCCCCAACCCTCCCGCCATCCCTGCACCCTTAACCCACCAGCCACTACTCGCCACCACCCGCAGCTACCCGCCGCCACTTAGCCACCCGCCGTACACCCTCCACACTGCCTGCCGCCACCCGCCCCAACCCGCCACCACCCACCGCCCCTTCCCCCTGACCTCCCGCAGTTCCAGCGGCCGCCGGAAGGCGCCGCCGCCGCGTGGCGTCGCTGCGAGCGCTGTTTGCGCGCCGCAGAATAAACGGAGCGCGCGGAGCACCATCGACGATTTCGCGTAAACATCCGCGCGTGGGCGCTGCGGAAAGAACCCCGCCAAGGGTTAATTAAATCGCCGAGTGCGAGCACCGAAATTATACTTGCGGCCTCCTCGCACAAGTTGGGAATTGTGCGGCCTTTGGAAGAAGTAACCCAATAACGGACGCAACCCCTATATCGACTTTCCGGCTGGTGTAGTTTAAATCGTACGTACCCTAAAATAGGGCGAAACGTTCACCTGAAATTAGCGATCGTAACCCATTAAAGGTCATTTCTCGCCGAAACTTCTAGAGTTTTTCTATACGTCATGCATCGTTTTTCTCTCTATTTTCTTATATCTTCCAGCTACGTTGTAAGATGAAAAAAGTGCAGTGATCTCTAGAGCAGCTTATCTCGCGCGAGAAATAACTTTTACTTCAGACAACAATAGATAGTTTTATTTCATGCATTTAAGTTTCTATAGGAAATGTTTTGCAAATTTAAGTATCGTTTTTATTTTAGCTCGATTCAGTGAGAACGTTCGGTGATAACGTAGTGGTAATGGAAGGATGCATCTCTTCATTGGTCAAAGGAATGGAAGTGTTTCTCGAAAACGAGAAAAGATTTTCAGCCTGAAATTCTATCAATGTTTGAAGTGTGGAAAAGTATTAACTATCATTAAAAAAAGATAAAATTTTAATGTAATGGCAAAAAATACGTCTTGATAAGGAAAGAGAGGCAAGTTTTCAATGCAGAGAAGTGAATGGTTTTATTCCTGACTGTTTTAAGAGTTCATGCATAATAAAACGTGTTTCTCCTTTCCATAATTGCATGTCGTTCGTAAACAGGCCACCTGTGAAAAAGGCCAAACTTCATGAGAACTAGTGGTAGCCGTTTCAGACCAATTGCACCTATTGCAAATGGAGAATGATCCACACAATGATGAATAGCAATTTGAGAGATGAGACCGAGCATGGAGTATTCCAATGCGTTTTATACAAAAGAATTATATTCTTATGTTAATACTTGCACAAATTAATGACACTTTGTATTAACAAATGTATATAATATCTACCAAAAATCGATTTTTTTCTATCGTTAGGAGTATATCGAGGAGAGGAAGTTAGTATTTATTTTCTATCTGAGCTTTCAACTCGTTTCCTAGTAACTGATAATACTTTACCAAACTAGGTCCAAAATGTACCTCACTGCACCGTTTTTGATCCACAATTTAAAAAATGTTTGTTTGCCTTCAGAATCAGTATGGAAACATATTAATTAATTTAGTTATTCCTTCTAATACAGAGATGAAAAAATATTCCTATGTATAAAATTGTTTTATAGTTTGGAGTATTTTTCTTCTGTTTAATAGAATAAATAATTACATTCATTAATGACCTATTTTGCCGGATATTAGACATAATCATTAATGAAATTTTATAAAAAGGAACTTATTACTGATAAAATATTCTCTTTGTAAATAAAGAAAAAAATGTTTCAGCTCTCTGCGACTTCATACATGCATGCGAGTCTACGCCTGAAAATTTGTCGACCCTGGGTTTGAGTCCCGGCCGTACGCCATTGGCGTATCACAGTCAAAGCAAAACGAAAATTTTAGACTGGCTCTTGTGATTGGCTTTTCGTTTCGTCCGATTAATTCCAGGGAGATTTTGGAGAAATTCTTGATACATTAGGATACGTGCTGCCCGCCATCCTTCCTTCTCATCCTACCCCTTGCTCCTAACAGAGTCGGGCGGTGAGTTGTTCATCCATTCCCATGTCTCCTACCTCTCACAGTTCTACAACAGTGGGATTGTCTCCTGCCACAGAACGCATACGGCCTACATAACTTCATTTTTGAGAAAGCGTTTTGAAAAACAATTTTTTTCTCAAGAAAAAAACCAACAACAATCAAATATACAAATAAATACATTTTTGTCTATCATTCGAAAATGTAACTATGTTAAATAGTTTCTCAAAACTGAGCACACTTGAGGGCGCCTCGATGGTCAGCAGACTCATAAGACCTTCCGCAACAAAACACATACAAGTACATGAAAGACAAGGCACAACCAACCATCCCCACGGCGGGACTCGAACTTGCGACCCTCCCGACCGAGGCGCTGAGCCAGCCCACGCTTTAGGCACCTCGGCCATCCAGGTCGCGGTTGAGTGCTTAAGCCTCTGAAAATATTCGTACCAGTAGACGAGACGTAGCAACTCGGTCTACATATTTAAAAACTTCTAGACTCCACATTAAAAACAATAAAAATTATGTGTACAAGTGAACATGTTAAATTAGTTTTATTGAAGTGATTGATGTTGAGATTTTTAAAATAATTTACAATACAATGTTTCCGTATTTACCGCTTGATTTTTAATTAATTCCAATTTAATATAGGTTATAAACTAAATTCTTTGTGAAAAAATGGTATTTATTTCTGTTACTTCGACTACCTAATTAATATTTATTTATTTCATTAAAACCTGGTTACATTAATATTTTAAATTTTAATGTGAACTTTGAACTTGATTAAGAGAAATAAAAATGTGCATGTAACGCTCTTGTCATGTCACTAAATATATTTTTACTTAAAATGATCTATACAGGGTCACATTTTTACTCAAACTATAATAAAATACTAAAATCATTCTCTTATCTAAATATAGACATTATATTCTCTTTGAAGAACGTTCTTCTAAAGGTTATCTTTATTTCTACTTCATTCTCAGAAATTTAAAAAAAAATAGCTCGTCGCTTTTTGACTCAGAAGTTTGGAGTGACAAACAAGGACATGAAGCCGAATGTTCCAGGATCGAGTCCACAATACGTTTTTAGCGTTTTCGCCAATGGTATGGTTTATTTTTCATGTCACCATGTACCCCCATCTGATCAATCATCAATTTACAAGAAATGTTATAATGGTCATCGTTATCATCATTGCTTACTAATATCACTATCATTCATCATATTTTAGAAGGTAAATATCCCATTTTATTTTATAATTTTTTGTAATTTTCCATTTTCTTTTGATAAGATGTTTATGTGATATAATTATAAAGTATACTTCATTTAAAACCATGATCTTTTGTTTCCTAAACATATTAATGAGGATTCTTTTCAATATTTTATAGTAGCATTGATTGTATGGACACACATCACATGTATGGAAATTAATATTTCACGCTTTCTGGGTTAAGAGAGGAATTGTTTAAAAATAGTGAAGCCACGTTAGTATCTAAAACAGTAACTGTAATTTAGAACCATTCCCTTATTATAAAAAAAATATAACATTAGACCCGGAACAGACTGTTTGAAAAATGCTGCCTTAATAAACAAAATGTTTTAGTTACTAATATTGTGTTGAAGGATGTGGTCAGTTGTAATATTATATTAAAATATTTTTTATGACAATTTTTCTATTTATTACATCTACATCAGGGCTATCAGACAAATACTTGTATTTTAATTATTACAAAATTTACAAAAATCATCATATAAAACATTATAAAAATTACCTTTTTTATACTCATTAGCATTCCTTTTAATAAAATTAGTATTATCCAAATCAGAAAATTCCTCAGAAAACAAAGGACATTACGAGCGTTCGCAACTTGTGTCCAGTTCAGCAACACCATTCGAAATGCGATGACATTGCAGCACCCACCTAGCTCCCTAAACTCGCGCCGGCCGTACGCGCCACGTTCGCGTAACAGCTGGTTGAGCTGGGCGAGAAAAAAAATGGAAACCAATATTTATGCCCCCTGCACGCAAATGATTGTGTACACTGTCGGTGACGTCGGTCGGGGAGATCGGCGCAAATGGACGCAATTCCCAGCGAAATCCCCCTCCCCCTGCCCTTAGCCATGACGACCGTCGCTCTCACGTGCATCGGCCATCGGGCTTTTTCCGACGATCGCACGTGTTGTTTCTATTGATCTGGCGCCGCCGCCACCGCCGCCGCCTCCGCTGCGTCGAGGTATGAGCCGTGGCCCGACGCCCCGACTGACCGCCCTCTTGCATGTGAAGCGAAGCGTTTTATTCGCGAAGAGCGTGTACGTGATAAACGCCTCGCATATTCTGCTAATCTCTCAGAGGCCTGCCGCCTGATACCTATGGAAATGCACGCGCGCTCCGGATAGGCTGCAGAGCACCCGGACTAAAAGTCTTCGGTCCGAAGCTTCATGGAAATGCGCGTTTGTTTTGAATATGAATTTCGATGAAAAATTATTAAGCCCATTGACTCATACACGTCAGTTCTAAAGTCGAAAAAACATAGAATAACCCGATGCATGAAGTAATACGTGCGTAGCGACTAAAGTACAAGTTATATGAATAGAATTTGAAATTACCGATTTTAAAAATTAAGAATTAATGATAGTAATATTTTTAAAAGTTTCTTTTAGTCTAAGTGAATTGGGTATGAGATAATTCTTCTAGAAACAGTAAATTGATACAATTAAAATTGTTTGCGAATCTGCCATGCAAACGGGAGAAAATATCCATTGGTTCACTGGAAACTGAATGAACCCGTTTTGGCGATCAAGAATACTAGAAAACCAAATGGAACTAGCAAATAAGACTTGTTTATGTATCTATATAAACACTGATAAACCGAATAACAAGAAAAATTATACAAAAACTGTATGAAATTCAAAAATTCAAACTACTTAGATGAAAAATTATTAAACAATAATTATATTTCTAAATTTTCACACATTTAATTCAAAACACAACGTTATTTATTTATAATTATTTCAAAATATGAATGACTTTCATTATTATTCAGAAAGTAACCATCTAAATCATTGAAAGCACAGAGTACACGACTTTGATAGATTCTTCTTTTATTGCCATACACTGATTAGTGCGTAGGCTAGCCTCCAGAAGGTCCTAACGCCATCCGTGCAAGTACACCTAGGGTAGTTTGCCATTACTTTCCCGATGGACGCTAGGAGGCCAATTTTGACGTTTTAATTTGAATACCAGATAGTGGAGGCTAAGATACAATATCAGCAATCTTATCCAGAAATTCAAATTGAAACTCTGAATGTCGCTAAATTGCTAGAGGATTAAATTTTTGTCAGTATCGGTCAAGTGCCTTTCCTGGGATTTGTTATACATGCCGTCAAGCATCCGCATGCATGCGGTCGATTTTTTGACACCTCAAAAATTCCTCCATTCTAAACAGGTTTGAACCCACGAACATGGGATCAGTAGCCCGGCATGACAACCACTACACCATCAAAGCTGGCCTCTTTCATAACTGATGGCAGAAAATTCAATTCTCAAAAGACGTATTTTATATTCACATTTATACACATGTATTTTGCACATATGTTTATTGCATTACCATATTCACACTGAATTAGTTCTGGCACAGTAAGGAAGTCTAGGCAACAGGTAATTTTCTGTAGTAGTTTGCCTTACTACGCTGATTGATTACGTTGACTACGTTGATTAAAAGGCACCTATATAAAATGTTACTATGCTCTTCTTTCGTGAAAGCATCTTTTGGAGTTTCAGTTTATTACAAGAAATCGATCATGTGTTGCATTCAAATATAACTTCCGGTGTCTCATTGAAATATTTTCGACAGAATATATTTTGTGAAGGATGTACGCAAGGCTTGAAATACAAACGGCGTGTAACAAAAATTTACATCATTCAGTTCCCTCTCGAGCGTAAATTATGAGCTTTGAATAGGTGCTCAACCTACCTGCAGTTTCCATTGCGACTTGAGGTTTGCATTTTCCGCCGTGAATCGAACAAAACACTAATGAGCTGCGCGGCGCCTCGCTCCCGCGCGCGCCGCGGCGACTGGCGCCCACGAGGCGGTTGCGCTCCGCAGTGGGCCCAAACCCACGAACTGCAATCTACTATACTAGTGTAACGTATTGTTCGCTCCACTCACAATGGCGGTGCGCCAAAGGATTAGGCGCCAGGGGCCAGGCAGGATGTGAGAACAATGCGGTATTGGGAGAATTCCGAGAGCTAGGGAAAGGGATGCCCAAAATGCGGGACAGCGCATTTTTGCCGCGTGCCGCGTGCAAAATTCTTAGAATCCAGGGCAATGGATGCCCAAAATGCCTGGCAACGCGGGCCGTGTGAAAAACCCAGTGACGTCAGGTCACGTGGGTGGGAGCTATATAAGAGCGAACGCAGAGCGCGTGGGTGGGGTTTGTCGAGCTGAGTGGAACCCTCGTGCGAACGCACAAAACGTGCGCCCAAGGCGGTGCGGAACCGAGCGAGGCTCGTACGGCAACCCATGTGTTGGGACGCCGGTGTGGACAGTAGTTCCACGGGTGACATAAGTCGTCGGAGCCGCGTGCTGTGCGCATAAGGTTCGCTGAGGAGTGGCGCGGGCCACGAGTCAGACATTACATTTTTAAGGATCGCTCCTGCGATCAGGGGGAGTAAACGTCTACCAAAGCTAAGAGTAACTTAAATATTTATTGTACATATTGTGAATAAACCTGTACATATTTATCATTGAAGCTCGTGTCTGTGATTATTGTGTATTCCCACGACGTCACACTAGCGTCCCCGTGCGAGAACCCTCGCATGTTAAACCCCACCCCCCATTCCTATTTTGCCATTTCCATATTAAGTCTGCAATATGTATTTTTCTTCAAGACACTCTTATCCTCCGTCACTTTTTCTATACGTCTCCTTGTAATTGATAACAATACAATATGTTACATGTCAGTACAAATTAGGTTTATTGAACGTTATTACCAAGCTGAGACATACATCCGTGTAATAGAGTTGCATAGATATCAAGTAATTAGTTTAATTTTACCTACAGTTGCAGGTTCTACTGGCTTTGAACAGGTGGGGTAGAATCGAGAAACGTCTAACCAGTAAAAATGTACTAGAATGTTCTAAAAGATCCAGTAGAATACGACGTGAGGAACTTTCTTTGAACTTTCTAAAAATTTTAATTTTTAAGGCCATAAAACGCTTTGTTTAGGAGTAATTTAACGATTTAGATTTAAAAATCGGGCCGAGTGTTGCGGATTGCATTTGATATGAATGTTTAGATGCGTTTTTTCAACAAATCCTTCATATTTTTAAAGTCAAAGTGCAATTCATCACATCTCTCATTTATACAGATTGATGGCGGGTGAGAGCCACAAAAGGTCTGTATACTATTGAAATGATATAGGAGGCGATAGAATGGCTGACCTTACGGTTCCTGTGCTCTTCGTGCACGCTCGCCTAAATAGGGGCCGCCATGATTTTGCAAAACATGAGAAGTGCCTGATGGTGACGTGAACTTTCGTACTTAATTGTCGTGTTTTTTTTTGCATCAGATCGTACTGTCTTTTCCTAGTTCTGTATTTAAATTATATTACCAGTTAAATTTAATAATAATAATATTCACAATACCTTCAGTATGTTCGGCGTTTAACTGGGAAAATAGAAGTCATTAAACCACAAACATAACATTTTTCATGTTTGCATCCGTACGTGTGATCTGTTTGCTTCCTATTGTAATACCATTCACTTCCAGGCGTTATGTTAACTACAATAACATTTCAACAATTTCCACTCTTGTGACAATAACCAGTGCAGGAAGCAACGTTATTTTAAAGTTACTTAATTTGTTCTCGTTACATTTTGTAATTTTCTTTTTACGCGCGGACCCGCACCCACCCGGTATTAAGTGCCAAACGGAATACTGGAATACTCTCTTTCTCCAGGGGGCTCTACTTTGACTGCAGAAAACATTACTTCAATTTGCTTCCTTGATGGAGGCGCGCCAGCTACTCTTTGCAGTGTATTCTAGCTAGTTGCCCAAGCTCAAGACCTTTGAACAGGCATGGCAAGGGAGCTAACGTACTGGAGTAAACAGGCCCTGTGTTCAGAGAAACTGGCGCGAAATGTGAAGGTATGGGCTAAAGAAGACTCATGTTTGGCGGTACGTCACTGGATAATGCTTATCGGTCAATTGTCATTTTCATTCCAAATGAAGTAACTAGAGGCGTTGTCTTTGCCAGCATTGGTCATTGAAATAGTAACTTATTACGTCAGTGGATACCTGACCAATGACTTCCCTCAATATAGCTATATTAATGTTAATTTACTCTACTTAAGCGAAGAATTATCCATTAAAACCTAATAATAGATTTAAAATTGTCAATTGAGTCATAATGAAACATTTTGAATAAAAATCATCTTGATTTCGTAATTGTATTTACTTAACAGTACAATATTACATTAATTTTCTACATTCATGTAAGAAGGGTTTAAGAGATTCTTTTGTGTTAAAAGAATTGTTAACTAGTAGAGACTTGTTAACTTACTTGATATATTCACGCCCCAAATTTCTGCAAAATGTTTATAGAAGGCAGAATTTAAAAAGATAATAAATGTGAAACCTAAATAAATAGCACTAATATCATAATTCAATTCTCGGTTGTTTGATAGAACAAATTGGCAAACGCAATTTCATTTGAAGCCACTAATCCTTACATCACTGCTTCAGCTTGAATGTGTTCCGAATTTGGAGGGGAAATTTAAGCGGAGTCAGGGGAAGTTGCCTAAACACACAGGGTCGCCAGGTTTTTCAGGCGGACAAGAAGCTCGTGCGGGCGTGGATTGACATGCATGCAACCCTAGAAATGTGACATAGAGAGAAACGCAATAGCAGCAGTTTAATATCCTTTCACTCGATCTCCGCCACATATTCAGAAGTTGAGATATGAATACAATTAACGGCTTTATGAAGAGCTTCGAGGATATTAATATTGGTTTGGATTCATCTTCAGGTTATCATCTCTCACAATATCAAACAGTTCTGGGAACTGGATATGAAATAGCTGGATCGGCGGCGGACGAAAATGTGTGTCTGTGAGTATATGGACTCTAGGTCGAACTAGAGCTTTTAAACAACAGAATAGCGCGACCTGAACAGCCTCACGATAGCCCCACTTTGTCTTGAGATTCTAGGTTACATTACTGGGAGGAGTATATCAAGGATATGAGTTAGAAGAACAGCTTCCGAAGACACTATTGTTTTATCCGTTAGTTAAACCCTTTAAATCCCATTCTCGTAATTTGTCAACGCACATTCTTGGCCAACTCACAATTGCTCCTTTGGCAACATTTTGCGAATTTTATTTCTTCAATAAACGGATTCGTCCTAAATGAACATGAAAGCAAGTTTTGGCATTCTTTAATGTTAGATGTCGATTTAGCGGAATTTTCTAAAGCATTGTCCGTTTCTAGTCAGGGTGTATTCATGAACACGCCGGTTCGAATTTTCATCTAAAACCGTGCTTAGTTGCTATGTGCCTGTGTTGAGACGGGGAGAGGACGATCTAAATCATAGGGTATTTGGTCTGCATCGACGTTGATGGGACATATTCAGCTAAAATTTAACGGATTTGTTACTTCTGGTAGAAAAGAAAATGCTGGCGCTTTGGATAGCTCTGTTCATATCCTCTAGGCACAGAACAAATAGGCAAACTTGTAACGCATAACTGTCAAGCAAGTTGCCTAACAAAACAATTGACAGGCGACAACTATTCCCGACGCTCAGCTAGATTTATTCACTGATGATTGGTGAAATTAAGTTCGCGTTGACAGCACCGCCCATGTGTCAAATTGGACGCCCACACTAAGGATGCGACATCGAACCCAATGTTTTCAAAACATCGGTTTCTATAAAAGTTCTTTAATACATCCATGTTCTGTGAACACGGACTCTTTGTTCTCTATGTTTTTACGTTTTTGGTGATTTGTTCGTGAATGAAAAATTACCGTAATCAAAATTTTGTAAAAGTTAAAATATGAAATAATAATTCATGATAAAGATGTGTTACTCTAAGAAGGGACCAATTTGGCAGATCGGGAAACAAATGAACGTCATGCAGGGCGATGACACGGTTTGTACTACTATCTTCATCGAGAAGACTATTCCTCACCCGAGATGATCTTGATGCTCTAGAAATTCCTTCGTCTTTCTTCCTATTTCGCACGCGGAGAGGAGTTTTTAAACTTTGTTTTCAGTGAAATTTTAATTTCAAATTAATGCACACTACCTCCGTTAATTTAAATTGTTTAATGTTGAGAGAATGCACGAATTTAATGTTAGAGGTTACTACACCAGCAAAAAACATAGATGCTTAAAAACATCGATGGATTTTGGTCGATGTATTGTTAATATTGATGTTTTAATTTTTAACATCAATGTATTATTAACATTGGTATTTTAATTTTGAACACCGATGTTTGGCAACATTGATGTTTTAATTTAGAGCATTGATATTTGGCAACATTGATGTTTTAATTTAGAGCATTGATATTTGGCAACATTGATGTTTTAATTTTGGACACCGATGTTTGGCAACATTGATGTTTTAATTCAGAACACCGATGTTTGGCAACATTGATGTTTTTTAATTTAGAACACCGAAGTTTGGCAACATTGATGTTTTAATTTTGGACACCGATGTTTGGCAACATTGATGTTTTAATTTTGCACACCGATGTTTGGCGACATTGATATTTTTTGTCGATGTCGCATCACTGCCCACTGTGCGCGGCGGCGGCGCCCTTGGGCCCTGCGAGGGCCGGCGGCTCCAAAGACGCTGATTAATGGCGGGCGCCGGCGCGGCTGCGGGGGTGGGCCGAAGGGTTGCGGCGGAGGGGGCGTCAGGGCGGGGAGCTCAAGGGCGGCGCCGAAGGGCCGGGCCGCGCGGAGGCGCCGTAGGAAAGCCCTCGGAGACGGCGCGCCCGCGGTTGTAGCAAGGGAAAAAGTACAGGGTGCCAGGCAGCGACTCTCGAACGAATGTGGAAAAGAAGCACGTAACATCGCGACTCAAATGAAGAACGTGCGCGTGCAATTGAACTACGAAATGCAGAAGGGGCACATCTTGTATTTTCACAACTCTACAGGAGATATAAAAAACTATTAACAAGAAGACTTAATGATAATAATAATAATAATAATAATAATAATAATAATCATATTGTTATTGTTGTTATTTTATTTTGTAACTTTTTTGCAATTAATTTTCAATATATGATCGTAATAAAATACAAAAGAATATTTTTTCACAGTGAAATATGAAGCTAAAAGTCATACCAATCATAATATTAAAATAGCTGAAACATCAACATGTACCCTTTCTGCATTAGGCGGTTCAATTGTAGTTGGCTTTACGTCATGGTACACTTCCGTTCCTTCATTTCAGTTTCTCTAAATGTTGATATTTTAAAAGTATTGTGTTCATTTTTGGATTGTTCTTATTTGATTTTTTAGTTATCTATTTTCACTATCCCATCTTCTTTAAAAATTTTAATTCTTATTTTTTTTGTTTACGTCTAACCCATAACATTTTATTTCATTTAAGAGAAATTCTCATTCTTATACTTAAAACGTACATCAATAAACATTATCTGAAATGATTTTCTTCGGAACTACGTGACAATAATATAAAAACAAATATACATCTATTAAATGTTCTTTATCGTAGGTTTTGATTGTGTAAGGGTCCGTTCCTCTGAAGTCACTTGTTTGGACGTTTATATTTGTCCTCTCATCTTCAGAATTAAATTATTGAGCTGTTCGTGGCTTGAATTTATGGTTTCTTACGTTCGTTTAAGTTTTGCGCTCTGCACTCTTACTGCCTAGGTATTGTCTATCTTAATTTCGAACATATTTTAACATATCATTCACGTTGTTCCAAATAAACTTTTGTATATCAGAGAATTACTGAATTTATATTTCTGCTAATTTAAAAAAAACGTCGTACTTATTCCACAAAGATATTTATTTAGATGTTAGCAAGAGACGCAATATTTTATTACACATAAATAAAAAACAAACTTGTTAAAAATGTATCAATGATTACATGAAATTTACGAGTTCAAGCATTCCAGTTTATAATATTAGTTCGTTTTCATTAGTTGCAAAGCAATATCTGTCTTCCGTTACTATTATATTCCGTTACTAATATATTGATTCATATTTTAATTCCAGACAAATATTTTGACATATAAACGAACAAACGTTGCAGTCAATTTTATTAAGTAAATGTGGTTTGTCTTTCTACAATCTTACAAATCTGAACCCATTTTACAACATTATTTATATTGCAACGTACACTATTTTTCTGTGACGAACATGAATTGATGTTGAATGCACGAGCCAACATGTAATGGAGAACAACATTCAGGGAGTTCCGGTTCACATGCCAATTTCTGGAGCGGTAATGCATTTACATATTAAATCGACTGAACCTGCAGGGCATAGAATCCGAAACGACCCGCAATCCGAGCGCGTTAACAAAGCTATGATGTCAGGGGGTCCTCTGAACAGATTGCAGAGAATGCGACTTTTTTCTTCCTAACAAGGTAGCGGGTGAAGAATAAATAAAAAAAATATTTAAAAATCACATGTATCTTAGAAACAGACGACCCGAAAATATGACGCACCATTATGAAATCATTGTATCATCACTTGAAAACTGATGTAAAATAAAATATTTATGAGAATGTGTTAATTAAATGGTTTTCTCTACTTAGCCTCAAAATGATTCAATTAGAAAGATAGTGGAAGGTCATTTGCAAGGAGGAAGTTTAAAAATTCAGTCCTTATTAAGGAAAGGTGATAGTCAGTGCTATGAATATTAATGTAGGAGCTAAACGATATAACTAGTACTTATCGCTTACTGAACAGCTTTAATTTTCGTGTACTCTGAGACGTATAAAGGACTGAAAAAAATACTCTAAGAATTAAATATAAATGAAGGGAGATGTGTAAGAATGCCATAAAGTACCATTTTATTTTCATTGCACTCAAGTAAATGTAATAAGAAACTCATCAGGTATGTTGGGTTATTTACACTGAAACACGGTAGTACATTTTTAACTAAAGTAAAAAATACACAAGTTATTTGTAATTTTTTAAATGGAAAGCACCTAATTCTTGAAATTTAGATTCATTCTAATTTAACCTTTTAACACATTACTGATGTCTTAAGTCAAGTAAAAATGAACTAAATATGATACTGAGGACACGAAACTTAAGCGTCATTAATCTGAAGATAATATTTTTCAATATTTGCGGCAATTTGAAAGAGCTGCGTGTAATTAAAATATTCATTATAAGACTATCTGTATGCTGCTTATTGTGTTTTGACTATCCTCTCTATAAATGCCAAGGAAGTATAATTTTTGTGCCAACTACACTTAGAAACTACAGTCACAACATCGCACGACTGTTCTACTTGTGGTTAGTAGTTTATTTCCCAGGCCTGCATAAAAAAAGATTGATCAATTCTATATTTTACACGCTAGTACTGTCAACATGTGAATTTATGCGTTTAACTAAGAATTAGAAATTCGCAAAAGTGATTTAACGGTACGTACCAGCAGATACACTTGACCAAGCTCCCATTCAATCAATAATTACATGCCTTATTGTGCGTGAAGAAGCTCAGGTCATCAGACCTGCTTTTCGGTCTGACCGTTCAAATTTCTCTACTCTCCTTTCGCCGGCTAGCAGAGAAAGAAGGTATCACTCGCGCGGCGAAATAGTCGAGTTGAATTTTACTTAGAGATGTCATTTAGGCTAGGGAATCTTTTACATACAATAAATCTACAACACGGAACAGCCGTCTTCATTTCCCCTTCCGAAGGAAGGTGTTCGAAGGATGTTTTAGTCCTAAAAAATCTTCGGTTTCCATCTGGTTTGGACACGTGAACATAGATTTAAAAGCATTAAACGCTGTTACCGCAAAACATACATAAATCCGAAACGGTGCATCCTGGACCTGAAATATAGTTTTCAAGAGTATGAGTCACGATTTATGTTTCTCACGTCGTATCGTAATTTACAAAATGATATATTCTAGTAAAAACACATCTAGAGCCCGCTTCATTCAAAGAAAAATAAAATTCTCGAAATTTGGCTCAAATTTCTTTCTGCACTAAAACCCTAAGTATTTTAAATACATAGATGATTTAAAAAGTGCCGCATATTCGCACAAATTCAACTGATTTTAATATATTTTAATTTTTTTCTCCGTTGCGTTTCTTACAAAATCTCTCCTTATCAGTTCTGCTCAAAGTTATTTTCGTGAATCACCAGTGTTCACTTCCATGTATTCCACTACCATTCCATCACTAGGAACATACTCCTTTCAAGGCTATACCAGACTTTCACTACCAACAGTTTTCACACATTTTTATTTTCGTTTCAGTTTGATCTCGAACACCCTGTATTTGTGAGCGGCAGCAGCATCCGATCGATCAGTTTGGCCCGCCCTTCTCGAGATCCCTTCTGCCCTTGGGCCGCGCTGCTGTCAAGCTGTCGGTCTGCTATCCACAGGAGGAGCCGCCCTTTGGAAGGGAGGAAGGGCCGCGGAGGAAATCGTTGTTTGAAGCTGTCAGCGAACGGAACGTTTTAACGAGGTAAACATCAGACGCGTGCCGCAGAAATTATTGCGTCAAGAAAAAGAAACGTGCGGGTAAAAGCGTGCGAAATCACCAAAACAATTTTAGGTAAAGCTGATTGGTGGGTTCGTCTCTCAGTAGGCTTTGAAATATATTGATGACAGTCTAGTACATTTTTTATGAAACCGGTATAGAGTTCTTTTTACATTTGACGTCGTTTCTGTTTTGACGTTTTATATATTTGTCTGAAAAATGTAAGTGAACCCACAGGTTTAAATGAGTATAAATTGATACACGGGATGTTAAATGATTTACTTATGATTG
This sequence comes from Teleogryllus oceanicus, assembly GCA_964035755.1. NCBI lineage: Eukaryota > Metazoa > Arthropoda > Insecta > Orthoptera > Gryllidae > Teleogryllus > Teleogryllus oceanicus. Next base: position 33,214,398 of record CAXIVR010000002.1, read on the forward strand.
GTTCAAGTGTCCATAGGAAGATAATTTTTGGGAGAGGAGTTACACTAACGTTTACTTAATAACTTATTTACAGGATCATGAGAGGTCTGAAGATGTATAATTTCACGTCTTTCACAATACAAAATATTGTTCTTTCCATTTCATGGATCTTGTACTAGGGTAATCTCAAAAGTAAGATCTTTTTTTTTTATAAGTACAGAACTCTGTTTGTGTGGAAGTTGGCCACACTGTTATGACGAGTGCTTCCCGCGCCGTGTGTAAACATGCGCACGCCGCGCTGAGGCGCTCAGTCCCCCTCCCACCCACGCATCATCACCCACCCACACTAAAGTCCCGACAGTGACCATCACCGCTTCTCTAAGTTGAAAGAACATTTGGCCGGTGCGCGATTCAGCTCCGACGACGAGGTGGAAGAAGAGGTTCATAACTTTCTGAACAGCATGGCGGCGAGCTGGTATGACATGGGCATACAAAAACTGTCACAGCGTCTACAAAAATTCATCAACAGAAATGGTGATTATGTCGAAAAATAGATACATGTTCAAGCTGTAAACTGATGTAAACCATTGTAGAAATAAACAGGTCTATGTACTTATAAAAAAAATAGGAGACCTAACTTTTGAGATTACTCTCGTAATATGGTCACACTTACGAGTATTTCTAGTTCAGTTTAAATCCTGTGCGAATATTTTTTAATGTAGTTTAACTTCTATATCCTGACATCAAATACACGTGTCTTACCTCTGGTTGATTGATTGCCAGTGATTCCTGGAGCGTCAACTACAAAGGTCATAAGTCCCATAAGAAAAGTGCATGATTTTGTTTGATCGGGATGTGGCGGTGGTCTTCTCCCGCTGGATGGCGAGATCCGGCGCCGACCTACCGTTATCTAACGGAATTTTCCCCAATTAGGTATCTCCCTCCAGCAGGGCACCGCCTTAGCAAGGACAAGCTCTAAGCTTCCGACTGGTCTCCCTGCATGTGTGGTAGTGCAATGCATGTTAGTGTAAGTGTGTGTGAGGGGTGAGGATAGGACAAGGAAGAGGTAGGAAAGATAGCGCGCGGTCCGAGGCCCATTTGTTAGGGTTCTGCTCCGGCATTCGCCTGATATTGATTATATTATAATTTATATAATTTTAATAGAATTTAACCTTGGGTTTTTAAAAGGAGAATTAAAATAGCTAAAAATTATTAGAAAATATATGAAAATGTTACATTATCGTAACTATTATATTTAATTTATTCACTATTAATGCTCAAAAATTTCATCGTATATTACAAAAGCAAAGAATATTATAATAATACTGTAAGCACTAGTAACTACGATAATACAGTAAGTAACCAAAAAATATTTTATGAGGTGTTTTTGTTGGATGTCTTCTTTTTGACCATTTTAAAAATGCTCTGTTCAAGATTCTCTAAAAATTCCACATTTAAATTGTGTGTCCGTTTTCCCAGCTCTATACTGCCACCAAAAAGCGTGCTGTTCGATACATATTTCACTGATAAATTTAAAAAATATATATTTAAATAGACTATTTAATTACAAAGTATTGAATCCACTGAACACAATACCACCTATTCATTTGTATTTTAACAGAACAATTATTAAATGCGCTGTTTCATTTCGTATTTAGTTTAGCTCCTTTACTGATTACTACCTGCACATCCTGTTCTCTTTGTGTAAATGTAATCCACAATAAAGCTCACATTGCTCATAATTCTGTACGTGCCGACTATTTATAGTGCCAAAATAATGTGTACCAAAATAATCTCTTTAACATAAGTGCTTTTCAAAATTACACAATGAAAAGTGGTTCAAACATGGGTAGATTATTAGAAAAGATTGATAAAATATGACATACTTGTAACACATTATTTCAAACATTTCCTCGCACATTTGCTGCCCGTGTGTTTCCTCTACCCTTTTTTGCTTCGCTAAGCAATTAATGGTAATTTTTAGGTCCATGTCAATACATTTTACACCCTCTCAATTTCCTCTTTCAACAATGATACAGTCTAGAAAGACATTTCTTCTAAACAATTACATTTCAAAGTTGAAGCAATGGTACTAATTTATGAAGTACAAACCAATTTATTTGCGATTAAAAATATTAGATTTTAAATTATCAACATAAGAGAAAGATACATCTTCAAATACTAGATTAACGAATAGAAACAAGCACGTAAAAATATCCTAAAAACATTAATTTGAATTTGAACGAGGGACAAATCCCCTATACACGTTCTTAAAAAACCGTTCGATTTCAAGAAGATTCAGCCTATATAACTATACGATATAACTATACGACATCTCCTACTTCTCAGATTACTCAAGAAAACATATACACTTTGGAGTCAGAGTCCACTAACAGACTGTGTAATATTTCTCTTCTCCAGTCTTGAATATTCCTTGCGGAATCTCTCCTCGGCAATCCTCATTCTCACATACGTATACCATGAGTCGTATTATTATTATTTTTGTCATGTATTATTTAGCTGGTCATTCTTTCTTCCTTGCTCTCGTCTTTGCCAAATGCGAACATAACAAAAATATCTTTTGATTTAAAGGTGCATGCTTGTTCCCAACTAAAACGAAAGAATAAAGTGATCTAAATCACCACTTCAGATTGTAATAATGCTACCATCATTGAGGCTGTTCTGTTAAATAGTAAAATAAATGAAAAAATAAGTGTACGGGACAGGAAGAAAATGAATAAAATATTGAACATTTCAAGTCACATTATAATAATTCTAGTTTAAATCATTTAGACTTACGTTTCCAATTGTGGGAAAGTAACTCTTTTTCCCCGGAGGCCAAGCTACTGCAGAAATTTCATTCAAATGAATATAATAGCGATATTCACTTACTGCTCTCAATGTACTACCTTCGAAAATATGTTAAAATAAAAGTACTGTGAAATACAGTAGTACTGTAAAAGTTTATACATCATCTCTTGTTGCACCGCTTAGTTCATCCCCCCTACTTGCACAACTCCTGGATGAATGGTATCTACGCAGAGACTCGTATCACCCCATGTAACGAGCACCTACTAATCCTCTGCCCCGTCTTCCGAGGGCGTCCTGCCGGTCCCGCGCCGCAACCCGCCACATCAAGTCATTTACGGGCGCCGCCGTAAAGAAAGCCCCGGTCGTTCCTTGGCGCACTGATAAGACGCCGCGCGCCGCTGGGAGCAAAAGCGAAACAAAGCGTTGACGCCCACTCCGCCTCGTCCCTCGGGCCCTGCCTCTTCGGCTCCGCCCGGCCCCCAGTCCCCCCCGCCACCCCCCCGTCCCTTGGGCCCCGCCCCGCCCGCCCCCCCCCCGGCTCCATCCCCTTGCCCACACCCCCCCGCCCATCCCCCCCCCCCCCCTCCGCCAGCCCCCCGCCTTGGTCCAACGGTTCCTTGGGTCCCCGCTCTCGCTGCCAGCCCCGCCATGATCTGTCCCAGATTTCTTATCCAGACGCACACGACCCCTCCCCCAAGTACCCGCACCGTCTCGCCCCATCCGTCCCTGCACACACTGTCCCGCTACGGTCCCTGCTCCTAACTCGCCCCGCCCCGCCCCGCCACGCCCCGCCCCCGCCCCGCCCCCGCCCCCGCCGCCCGCCCCGCCCCAGCCCCGCCCCGCCCCTTGGGTCTCTACCCCGGTCACCGTCGCTGGGCCTCCACGACCCTAGCGCCCACTCGGCGGCCGCTGCGCATACTAAGCGCGAAGGCGGTGCGGGTTGCAGGGCCCGCGTGTGTGCCTCGCTCAGCTCGCAAATGTTCGCTTCGGCTTCTCGAATGCGCTCGCTCCACCGGCGCGTTTCACAAGAAAATAATCACTTCTCCATCTACAGCAGTCTACGCGAATCATTAAAAGAATGGAAACTTGTGTGTCAGCACTTTTACCTATTTATTACATAAGAAGTTTAAAATTTTCAACTGGGTGTGGGGTGGTGGTGGATTTTCGACACCAGCTAGATAGCTGGGTCAAATTCAACCACTATCTGGAGGATAATTGTAGGGGTCGCGTGTTCTTGCAGCGTTGCTACCATCACCGATGGTAAGGTGAGACGTGGGCCAACTGATCACCACTCAACTCTTCCCCAGAATTTAAATATCTTTCTCAACAACACATTTCTATTATTTATGCTTCAGTACATCCAGTACTCATGCCAATTCAGAGGATATCACAGTCCTTTTACTACAGATTCGTGGATCTCCTAAGCAAGTCTGCTTACTTCGATATCTCAAAGATTTTTTATTATTTTTGGTTCTATTGCTAGACAGGAACAAATTATTACGTTACACTCTGATCGGTAGTTTTCTGTTGTTGATCTGATCCTGGCCAGGCGACTGCTGGAGCAGTATCCTAATAAACGGGACACGGGCAATATTTCATTCCTCCACTTTTTGTTTCTCTTCTCTCCTACTCACACATGCTTTCACTTACATGCACTACCCTGTCACACATACCGGCACACTAGTCCAGATATTAGAGATTGCCCCGGTTGAGGTAGTGCCCCGCTGGGCAAGATCTCTGGTCGGGGAATCCCAGTCATCCGACTTTGTACGCCGTCAACGGATCTCACGTTCCAGCGGGAAGGAACACCGCCACCTCCCGGGATATAACACACTGCTGTTACGGGACTGATGACTTTAGTAGATGAGGCGCCTGGAGTCAGTACTCATTGTCAGTGTTAGGGGGGAAATTACCACAATTTGGCATAATTATTTACTCGAATATAAACCTGTGAATTTTCGACTCGTCTTGTTTTTTATGCTACAGCAACATATTGTTATTAATATTTCTCCGTCGAAGTTAGTAGCAAAAGGTTGTATGCGTGATCGATTCCATTCACATTGTGCTGCGCACTAACAGATGAAGTCACATTCCCAAATTGATTTCATGCAAATTGTTTTTGAAATGTTCTTTGTTTTAGCTGGACTTTTCTAATTCCAATAATTTGTAATGTTAGTCACTTCTACTCCATATTTGTTTCTTAATTTAATCATAATCCACCGTAATCATAAATTCAATCCTTAATGTTTGAGATTTGAAATGGAAAAGAGAGTGGTGTAACGTGAGAAACCATTCATAATTAATTACATTAAAAATCATATCACGTACTTATTGTCTTAAGGCCCTTTCATTTCAAATTCTGACCAACGTTTCCCCGTACTATTCAAAAGTGTCAATATGCAAGACGCACTTCTAGGCGTTGGTAGTGTCTTTTAATAAGATGCAGTAAAAGATAGTTGTGACCTGGAATAGAATGTTAATCACTTTCAGGATCCTTTATTGTGCAATACCATCATCATAGCGAGGTAGAGCCCTTTCATCCATTCACTATTATCATTATTATACTCAACAACAGTCAGATGAAATGACCAAAGTAAATAACAGCATTCATTTTTCAGCAATTTCACAAAAATTAAGGAAAAACCAACGTAGGACGTCATACCACGATTTGAACACTTCCGGCTTGACATAACCAAATATTTGTATTTTCCAGTCAAAATCAAAATTGCCGCTTTTTTAATTTTTTTTTTTAGCCTTTCTTGGAATCTAGTAAACCATTGTGCCCTGTCACATGGCCAGCGGCTGGTTAGGTTTCCGTCAATATTTGCGTATATACGAATACTAATATCGTGAAAGGTGGCTCAGGGCATCAACTGATGTCCCTGCAGCGCCTCTGACCTGGAGATTCTAGGGTTCGAATCCCAGCGATCGCAGGATTTTCGACACGGGCTAGAGAGCTAGATCGAGTTTTGTCGCTATCTAGAAGAGAATTCTTGCGGCTAGCTGCTCTGATCGGTAGTTTTCCGTGGGTTCTCCGATATACCAGGCGAATGCCGGAGCAGTACCCTACCAAACAGGCCACGGACCGAGCGCGACTTTTCCTTCCCCTACTTTCTCCTATCCTCATATTTTACTCACACTTGCATGCACTACACAACCACACATGCCGGGAGATCGGTTGGGATCTTAGAGTTTGTCTCATCTGGGGTGGTGCCCCGCTTGTGAGAGATTCCTGGTTAGAGAAAATTCCCCTAGCCGACGGTAGGGCGGACGGCGGCGACGGATTCTCACCATCCAGCGGTGAAATATCAACGCAATCCTAGTGCAAAACACATAAACTACACTTACGGGACAGTTGACGCGCCAGGAATCACTAATCATCAATCGAATTCAATAATATAGATGAGGTATATTCCTGGAGTTCCTGGGAATCTAACAAAATCATAGACTTTTCTCACGCGTCCCGAGGGAGCATAGTGCAGTTTTCTTCCAATTCCTACGCACGTTGGAAATTAGCAAGACAGATTACTATCATGAGACTGTGAAATATTATAATGTTCAGAGATGAATATTATATAGTGTTACGATTGCCATTAAAATACACTCAATTTTCTTTTGTAACCAAAGAGTCTTAAATTATTTCATTGAATTTGTTTGCAGTGATGCATAAGTTGCTTTTCAAACAAAATGAATGTACAAATATTTACACAATTATAGCACTAATCCGCAAAATTGTTTTCAATGTAAATTAATGGAGACGTATTCTGAGAATCAAATGTTTGGAGTATTAAATCACAAAATAATAATGACAATGTATTTCTCTGAATGTATACTGCCGGGCGATCAGTTATATTACACTTTTAAAATTCAACATTGATCTTATCTGAGAAAGGTTTCTATGTTACTGTTATGTGGTTTGGTATAATAATTTAATTCATTTCATGTGTTAAGACGTGGCCGACGTAAAGAAATACAAATTATGATTACGATACCTTAAAATTCCAGAAATAAATCAGAAAAATAATCATACATTTTTCTCCTACACAATGTCTTTAACGTTAGAGGTTCTAAAATTTTGTAATGGAAACCAACATTGCGAATAAAAGTAGTAGTTAAAAAAGTATGTTCTCTATTGAATTAATAAAATATTATGTTCACTGAAACAAGATTCGTTGTTGAAGGATTCGCACTTCGTGGTCAAAGTGGTGAAACTGCCACGTATGGAACAACTCGGAGGGGAAGAAGAGTAGAAAAACATGCTGTTTTTAAATAGTTTAAAGAGGATATTTCAATAGGACTGTGTAATAATTAAGAATAGATGGATATCACTGAAGCGTTATTATCAATATACGAATGGCAAAATTGGTGTCGGTAATGACAAAATTACTAATCACTTAACTGAGGAATGATGTACACGTAGCAGGCAGCTGGAGTGATTGTCTTTAGATTAAAGAAAATATGAGCTGTAGAGATTAAGGAACGGAATAGGATGGAAATGTACGTGAAGTATGGGAGCTTAAGGGATAATTGGCGAGAACATATGGAAATGCGTAGTAGTGGCCGTGTAGGAGGCGGCTGATGTAGCAGTTTAAATTTCGAACCGCTATACTTCAGAGACGTCTGCGCATTTACTTATTTTGTCGCTTGCGTGAATGAGGAAGCACACAAGAATAGGTGTAATTGCTCCGACAGATAACTAACGCGGCATTCACGAGGATTCTCAGAAACAGCATTTAGTTGAGGTGGGTGTGATGATAATGATGGTGATGATGCACGATACGTAATGAGTAAGATATGAGTAACAAGAACAATAATGAAGTGGGTGGTGGAATGCGAGGCAGGGGAAAAAGGCAATCATAAGCAAATCTGCCGCCATGAGCCTCATTCTCGACCAAAACTTCTTTTTAAATCTTCTAGAATTACGGATCCAGAAGTTGGGAAGTCAAACGCTCTAGCAGCATTTATAAGGTAAACCGGGCATGGTTATCTAGGCTGGACAAGCAATAAAAACTAGCCATGTGTGTGAGAGAAGCGGCTAAGAGAACTGAAAGAAGGTGCGCCCACGATGTCTGTGGCTGGCTGTGCGAGTGGCGGGGACGAGATGGCGACAGGGGGAGCGTCACAGGAAGATGTCATGACAGTGATGTAACTCAAGAGATGCTTTCTGAATTTATTGATTGATTAGTGATACCGGGCGCATCAATAGTCTCGTAAGTGTAGTGCATGCTTTTTATAGCGGGAGATGGCGGTGATCTTTCCCCATCTGGATGGAGAGAATGTAATTAAGGGGTGAGGATAAGACATGGAAACGGAAGGAAAGATCGCTCGTCGCCCGTGGCCCGTTTGTTAAGGGTACTGCCTTGGGATTCGTCTGGTGTTGATCCGAGAAACCACGGAGAACTGCCGATCAGAGATGCAGGCTGCTAGAATTCTTCTCCAGAGGGAGGTTGAATTCGGCCTAGCTATGAAGCTAGTGTTGAAATTGCTTTCTGGAGACATGGTATATTTATTAAATTGATTTACCCAATATTGGTTTATTGGTCATTTGTTGTTTGTCACATTCCAAATAAAGGAATTAGGGGCTGTATCGTGGTCAATACATATTATTTAATACAGGAGCATCTTCCGATGGCTTAGCCATTATTGTTATTTCTTGATATAAAACATATAATGTCCTCTCCCCTTATCAATGTAGGCGTTTTCTGACATCCAAAGAGTACGTAAGAAATGGCTCAACATTCCATGTTTAAGTTAAGTTCTAAGTTTTGTCATTTTGCAAAGGTTTTCCGGTCTTCCATTTTATCAACAAAAAAGCAACGAGCTACGTTAGGCAGCTTTTCGTTTTTGAGTTAATTTATTGCACCTGAAGTGAATGCGGTACATTTAAAGCACGATAATTTTTATCTAAAGTTTTCTCACAGATACGCACGAGGTAACCTTCAATTCCCTTATTTATTAGTTCTATATATACCTACTTTAAGTAAGCAGTGTTTGAATAGTCCAGATGTCTCTTGCTACATGGGGCGAGTACTCTTTCAAGCAAAATATAAAACATATTTCTGAGTTCATAAATAGAGCATATTTGAGTTATTCTGGTATCAAGCTCGGAGATCAAGATATGGGCTCCTTCTCGTACCATTTGTCCCACAAATGGTACAAGAAGACAAATTCGGCTCACAAATTGTTTGGAAAGAACCTAAAACCTTATTAATGATTGTTATTTTTGCTTTGCCAAGATTAATGGTATTAATGAAAACAAAATTGGCAAATGGACGTATCCTGACTTACTCAGCTAGGAAACCGGTATTTTACACTCAGGTGACGTATTTGCTCCATCATTCCATCACTTAGAAGAGCACACTGCAGACAAATCTTCTGTATCGATATTATGAAAATGGAAGTACTTATTGTGATTTTTTAAGTACTTCATCAAGACCTGCATTTTTCGACCGAAAAGAATTGATTGGCCTCGTCATGAAAATTAATATCTCCAAATTTGCCTCTGAATTGCTCGTCTCTCGATAAAAGAGAAGACCCAATTTGTACCTGAGACAAATATTACATATTTTCGACAGCGGGAAATAATTCGCTGAATTTATTTGCGAAAGACGATATTTTACTGTTCTACAACAATGTAGAAGTTTTTTTAAATAGAGTTTACAGAATATAAGTCAAATGAATGGCAACTTTTGTTTGAAAGCTCAAGGATAATTCTGAAATGTGTACTCTTACACAACGGTACAAAATATGGCTCCGTTCCAATTGGTCACTCATTCTGCATGAAAGAAGAGTACATGACAACTTTTGGTTTAAAAAAAAGATGAAGTGTTATGAACATCAGAAATTTTTTTGTTGATCTGAAGATTGTGAATTTTTTTCTTAGTCAACGAAGTGGCTACACAAACTATCTCTGCTTTATATTTCTCTGAAACAGCAGCGCCAAAAGTGAGCATTGGTTGAAAAACGCTTACCATCTGAGGAAAGATTGTAGAGGAAACCAATGTGATCAATTTATCTTGCTAGTAGCTCGAGAGAAAATTATCCTTTCTCCTTTGTATATCGAGCTACGATATATGAAGCATTTTGTACAGTAGTTGGGAATGGTCTAGTTTATGCTTCCAGTGTTTATTACGTACATTTCCGGGAGTCACTAACGAGAAACAGAAAGGGGTTTTCGATTGTTCTCAAATAAGCCAACATTGCCAACATGGATTTAAAAAATCAAAATCAAGGAAACAGCCATATTTTCTTTTCTTAAAAATGTCGCCTCATTATTGGATCAAAACGAGGCACCTATTGGATTATTTTTAGATCTCTCAAAAGCTTTTGACGCCATTGATCATGACATTTTACTTTCAAAATTACCTTCCTATGGAATCCTTGGTATTGCTCTTGATTGGTTATGTTCGTACCTTAAACAACGATCTCAGACAGTGAAAATATCTTATTGGAATGATAGAACATTATGAGTGCACCTTTCCGACTCTCTGCCCATTGCACGTGGAGTTCCTCAAGGATCGATTTTAGGCCCTATTCTGTTCCTACTTTACGTAAACGATATGCCCTCGACGATTAGAAACGGAAGAATGGTTCTCTTTGCGGATGATACGAACATCCTTTGCAATAAAGAAACAGTAAATAGTACAATATCAGATGTTTCAAATTGGTTCCAAAATAAAAAAAATTAATAGTAAATGAAAAGAAAACGGTTTTAATGCAGTTTTCCATTTTAAATAAACAATTATGTGCTCCATTGAAAATAAACGGTGTACCATTGACTGATGTTAAGGCAACAACATTTTTAGGTCTCTCAATTCAGTCAAACCTTAAATGGAACGTCCATTTAAATGAATTGAAAACAAAATTAAGTTCATTATGCTACGCGTTCAGAATTCTTGCAAATTCAGTCAGCCTTCATACTGCTCGTTGTGTATATTTCGCGAATGTCCATTCCCGCCTGAGATATGGCATAATATTCTGGGGTATACATCTTATAGCTCCCAGACTTTTAGAATACAAAAACGAATTGTACGAATAATAACGAAATCCCACCCATGTGATTCTTGTAAGCCTCTCTTCATTAATCTAGGAATTTTTCCATTACCTTGTCTGTAGATTTACAAATCAGTGGTTTTTGTCAAAAATAACTTTATTAAGGGCGGGAATATATTTTCAGAAAATGCCGATGTCTATTACTATAATACTCGACGTAGAAATCATATTCATCAAGTGACAGTATCAACAGTTCATTACAAACAATTCACATACAATACATGTACATTATTTTACAACACTTCGCCAGATGACATTAAACGATTAAATTTGATAGAAAAGTTTAAATCCAATGTGAAATCGTTTCTGCTGCATAACTGTTTCTATACAATTACAGACTATACTGAGCATCACAAGGAAAGTAACATTAATTTTAACAGTGATATTTAATATATTATTTACTATTGGACTGTATAATTCTAAACAATATGTAACAAGTATCGCAGCTTCTGGGTCAATGACCCACATCTCGATCAGGTTTTTCGTCCAGTTTCCCTGATCCATTGAGCAAATGCTGCGATGGCCTCTAGTTTTGCTTCTGGACATAAATGTAACTTCATTATCTGTGCACGTGGTCTAGAATTCAGTGAGAAATACCGTTATTCAAATTATCGTTTCCATGTTGTCGTGACAGGAAGTATTATTCCGAAGGACAACATGGATAAGAGCCCAAACTTACTTGCTTACTTATCCTTGAAAATAGATTTTATTACATGGGAGTTTTTTTCCCTTCATTCTAAACTCAAGTAGTATATGACTCAATGTAGGGATCACAGAATTTTGAAAATGTGCACACTTCTCCCCATAGCACGTCATACGTAGTTTTAACTGTTTTTTGACGTAAAATAAATAAATAAAATAAATAAAAGAGCTCGTAAATTATTCAAAGTTCTTGGAATCCATAAACGAGAATGAATCGAGTACCTGATCTGCTCTTGTTTTAGAGGTGCAAAACTTTCCAGGAAAGCATAAAACCGCAAACTTTTCACAATTAATAGAAATAATGCTTTTCAATTTCCATGTGCTTGGCTGAAATGAGGGTTAAGGCCCGTTTCCTACAGAACCATTTGCATAGCTGTCCGTCACTTGATGATCTAGATGAAGAGATATTCACTAATAGAAGGGAACCAAGGAAAATGGGATACACATATTATGTCAGAATACTCTTGGAACATGCAGCGAGATTTTTATGGTAGAGTCGTAGGCTTCCGCGGCCGGAGTCGTTGAATTCTTGGTTTTCCGGGATTAGCCGCGTCGTGGTCGATGGAGCTGCTATGGCATTTCCCATTCCAAAAATATATTTAACAAATCTTTTTGGGTGTTGAATAAGCGCTTGATTTGGTGAATTTTAAAACATTTTGGTGACAAATTATGTAATTTACCGTTTTCTAATTAATATATTTCATTTATAAAAACAAATTTATTTTATTTTTCAATAAATCAACACCAGTAAAGAAAATATTTTATACCCACATACCATTGATGCTCCCAAATTCTAGCACACGCAGAGTGATAGTGGGGTATAGAATGATAATTAAGTATTTACAAAACTGGAGCTGAAAAGGCCAAACTAATGCATGTTTTGCAATAAGTGACATCGAAATACTCAGGAAATAGTTTAATATCTGAGGCAGCAAAACGTATGTTGACCAGCGTTATTTGTGAAATTGTCCACGCACACATATCAGCTTGTTCCTGCATACCCACCAACTTCCTTCAACTACCTTTGGTATCCATATTAAACCGCCTTCGTGCCAACTTAGTCACTTCATTGTTCTTCGAAACTATATCCTCTACGTGGGAGGTCATAACGCAACAATTGGGCCAGTCCCTGTGAGAGAGAATGACGATGGAGGGAGGGATGTACGGGGGGAATGACACTGTCGGGGCGGCGGGAGCGACGGGGGCGGCGGGGCTGCGGGTGGCGGGTGCGGCGGGGGGGCGGGGCGGCGGGGCGGCGGGGCGGCGGGGCGGCGGGGGGGCGGGGCGGCGGGGGGGCGGGGCGGCGGGGGGGCGGGGCGGGGCGGCGGGGCGGCGGGGCGGCGGGGCGGCGGGGGCGGGGGCGGCGGGGCGGCAGGGACGGCGGGGCGGCGGGGCGGCGGCGGCGGCGGCGGGGCGGTGGGGGCGGCGGGGCGGCGGGGCGGCGGGGCGGCGGGGCGGCGGGGCGGCGGGGCGGCGGGGGCGGCGGGGGCGGCGGGGGCGGCGGGGACGGCGGGGGCGGCGAGGACGGCGGGGGCGGCGGGTCGTAGCTGTCTGGCACACGAACGTGCGGGCTGTCGCGTCGTTGGGCGCGCCCGCCAGAAAGCACCGGAAGTGCTCCCGCATCCTCAGTCGGACAGCGCGCTCGCGGAGCCGGGCGGAGCGGGGCGTGGCGGGAGAGGGCGCGGCGGCGACGGCGGATGTCAGCGCCACGTCCCGACCGCGCCCCCCGCGGACGGCGCACACCGCACGCTTTCAGCCTGCACCGCCCCGCTCACGCCATCGCATTACAAGCAGTTCGACGCTCCCGTTGTTGCATTAAGTAGCATTCTCTTACCTTCTCCGTGTTTATTTTCTCGCTGCAGAGCGGACAGTACGTTTTGTAAACTGCTCGAAAAACGGCAAATTTGGGGAGAAAAACTCTTGTTACAGGGCCCTGGCAACGAAAACGTGGATAAATCCTGTTGCTAAAGAGTATAGCCGAATAAGGCGGTGAAAAGTGCCCTCAAATCAAATCGATAATCGCGACGCTCACATGAAAGATATACAAAATGAGTAGATTCCCAAAAATCAGCCTCCTAGGGCAATCTGTTGCAGAGATACAACGAGAAACATGTTTTGCATGCTATGTATAGTAAACCATTTCATTAGAGCTATAATTACAATTAGTTTGTTAACATTATAGTTGTTTATCTGTAAGTATATGAATAATGCACATCGTACATTCTATATGTCCCTATTGACGATGTAGTTTCAACTCACATAGTAATAGACAATACAGATGTCTCTATGGTCTATGCATTGTCTACTATTATTATTATTATTATTATTATTATTATTATTGTTGGTATTATTGTTATTATTATTATTATGCGAGATAGAACGACATACATAATAGGGACATTCTATATTAGACATACAAAACATTGATGTTCAAAAACCACTGACTTGAATACATCGATGTTTAAAAACATCTATATTTATGTACAAACATCAATGTTCTGAAAACATCGGCGTCCCATGTCATTTCGCTCGTCATCGTCACCGAAAAGCAGCGCTGCGCCTGGGAGGTGGGTGACCTGCCGCACAGTGGGGCCAGAGGAGGGGACAGCAGGCAAAAAGTCCGAAATCGAAATATACTTCAGAAGCTACACTTCTCATTAAAGGAGGAGAAAATTCTCCTTCATCGTTCCGTGATCTACAAAAGAAGAGGGAACCACGCCACTCTTTTCAGTGCAAGTTTGAACTTGCACAAGGGATGCGCGGCATACTTCTTCGCTCGCGCAGCAAGAAGCGACGTGTGTTTTTCAATGCAAATATTTTGCTCTCTCGACTAGCAGAATCGTACGTGCTATGGATACGATACCTGGAGATATGTACTTAAAGTCTGTATTTCTAAAAAACAAATTCCTTGAAAAATAATTTAGTAATTCCAAGTAGAAACTTCACGTGTCACAATGAAATTAAATTTTAAAATCCGGTTTTTCATCTTGTCTTTTAGTTCCCTTACGGACCTTTCCGGACAATGATATTAACTGAATCTCATTTTGGAATTCATCTAGTTTTCAAGACATTAATTAAAGTTGGCCCATGTTTGCCCCATTTTGCATTAAGGTATTTTGTTAATGATGATGCACATCTAGTTATGTCAGCCTTTCTACCTACATTATTATTTTTTTTATTTTTCCCTCATGATCGGATACTTTATTAACAAGGAGAGACTTGTGTGGTGATATTAAACCCACTGAAAAGAAAAAGGGCAACCTGGCAGAAAAAAATGAAGTGCTTCGCAGGTTGTTAATTGCATCTAAATCACTGATTTCACAAATGGACTAGAGAAAAATTATCACAAACGTATTGGATCTAGAAGTTACTCCAATGTTAATGGCTGCAAGTACAAATTCACTTTTTGAAAAGTCACATGATAAGAGCTCTAACTTTGAGGTTATGTGAATAAATATTTAATTTTCTAACCTTTAAATAAGTCATTATTTAATTATAAAGTATGTTTTCTTATTGCCAAAAATTTCGAGAAACGCTAGAAACACTTTTTGCCAACGTTTGCCCTCTGAGGCCCCACTGTGCGTCGCGGGCTCACGGCGGCCGCGCACTGGACCGTGGCGGTCTCTGGCGGTCCTCTTTACGGCAGCGCTTCCCGAAACTCCGTCCGCGGCGCGGGCTGCGCGTGGCTCAGCCTAATTGCGTCCCGAGCTACTTGACTGTGAAACTGATTCTGTTGGAGAATCCGCGCGCGGTACTGCTCGGTCACTGAAAGTACTTCGATGCGGATGGGACGGAAGAAGTAACGCGGACGACAAAGTTGTTGCAGTGAAGGAAGAGGCAGCCGTCCTCTTGAGTTTATCTAATGCGTCACAAGCGCAGTGGAATGAACAAGAGCAAGAGTAGGGCAAATAACGTTACAAGAGACACAGAATACACAAGGGTGACCGTATTTAATTGTAACGATGTAGACGTTCAACAATTATGGAAATTTACAGTCAAGTATCAACTTCCATATTCCCTAAGTATACAATTACATCAATTACATGTACTCGTTAACGTATGCGTTACAAAATGTGTACTTAGGAATAAATAAAAAGTTTTCGGACGTAAGGTTTCCTGTGGAAAATTTTGTAAAATAAAAATAATTTTGAAATATTTTTAATTAAATATTTGTACGCATTACTTGAATGAAAGTATGAAGCAGAATATAGAATACAACTCGTATTCTACATTGCTCAAGTATTCCAAATATGAATATTTCTAAATATTAAGCATTAGTGCCACATTATACCGCATAACAGTTCTTCCTATTCATATAGTATTAACAGGAAAATAATTGCCGCTATCAATTATTCTACTGCAATCTGTTTCGTATTCTGTCATTTCTAATGCTCATTCTAATGCATCCAAAGTTTCATTTATTTTTATTTTAATAAAACAAAGAAAAAATTAACAAAACGATCACGGAAATGGTTGATTTTAATATAATTAAATTTGAAGACAATATAAAAATGTCTTGAATGTTACAAAGAACCGGTCTGTTTGTGGTGTTAATTTGTGGGTCACGAACAAAACCTGAAGTCGTAGAAGAATGACAACTCAAGTCGGGTAAGGGCTACTGTGACATCAGCGGTAACTCGAACCGAGAGAAGTCAAGGAAGACGTCGGGGGTATCGGCTGGATATAAGGAAAAGCATCTCTGTGTGAATATGGTCATCGCGGCGGCGACCACGTAAGACCGGGTCTGAGCGAGAGTGTGAACATGGAATTGGCCCGAGAAAGAATGGTACATTGGCTGACGATCCGAGAAATGGGAAGGGTGGTGAGAGGATATTGTTGAATCGATCAGTAGGCTATTGGTCACATGGTGAGATTGAGCGCTGACCAATTTACCTTGTAAGGAGTTTTCCACACCCAGAATATCTCCCACCAGTGAGGCACCTTCTCAGTAGAGACTACATCTAAACTGTCGATGGATCTTCCAGCGAATGTGCTAGTGAAATGAATGTAAGGAAGGGATGAGAATATAACAAAGAAGAGGAAAGAAAGATCGCGCGATCCATTACCAATTTTTACGGTACTGCTCTTGATTGGACCTGGTATTGAACGAAAACAACAACATGAAAACACCGAAAAGAGTGCCCGATCGCTAGAATTTTCCTGCAGATGTCGGTTGAATTTCACCTTCGAGTCGAAAAAGCCCTGCCACCGACGGGACTCGAACCCTAGGACCTGCCGGTCTGAAGCACTGCAGTGGCATAGCTTGATCCACTGCGCAACTTCTTCCGGTGATGGGGAGGATAAGAAGGAGATGGAGCTGGAGCAGGAGCAGAAGGAGCAAACAAAAGAAAAGGAAGAAAGGAGGATCGAAACAGGAAGAAGAGGAAGAGAAGAAGGAGAAGGAGTATGAAGAAGAAGATAAGGATGGCGAAAAGGAGCGGAATGGAGAGGGGGAGGAGGAGGATGAAAAGAAGGGGAGGCGGGGGACGCGCGTAATCGACGTCGGAGCGCGATCTCGGATTTCACGAGCGCGGCGTTGGGAGGAAATCGCGCGCGATTTCGCGCTCCGCGGACGTGACGCGGGGGGGGAGGGGGCGGGGAGGGTAAAACGGTCGCTGAGGGGACAAAAGGTGACAGCGCGGGCGGCGCCTGAGGTAGAGCCCGGACCTGCGAATAGGAATGGTGAGGACACGTGTCGGGGGGAGGGGGGAGTTCGGCGTCGGATCTGGTAGAATGACGGCGCTGCCTGTGAATGTGGAAAGGCGGACAATGAAGGCGTGAGGAGAAGCAGACGAGGAGTTTTTGTTGGAGCAAACGGTCATCTGTTAAGGTGATTTGCAGGAGAATTCAAGCGAGATAAGGTACTATTCATCCAACTGAGAAAGAAACCGGATTAATATTTCAAAATTGGCACGGGACGGATGAGATAGAGCACATATGGGGGGAGGCAGTTGTCTGTGTCTAAAAACTACCTTTCAAATTCCGTTTACATGTATTGTGTTACTATAATTTTATGAGCTATAAGTTCTGTGTCTTCATATTTTCATGAATGTTGAGTTTCAGGGCGACAATTCCTTTCCGAATTCTAATAAGAAATATTCACTTTTGTATTCATGAAATTCATTTTGTTCTTTCGGCCCTTAGAAAATTTTGTTTAAAAATCGATCTTTTCAAGCAAATTAACGTACGTTTTATTTAGAATTTTTCCAGATAAATTTTTAAATTCTTTCCCATTTTTAACAAAACAGGGAGTCAATACTTATTACATATACAAAAACGAATAATCTATCTACATTTATTTCTTATTCGTATATATTTCTCAATTAAAAAATAAATCCTTGAACAATAAGGAAAAATATAACAACCATTTTGGAACTAACTATATAATTCTTGCAATTTTGAAACATTTGTTCTACAGTTCACTATACCTGGAATACTGTTTCAAAATACATTACAGGTTTACTCATAGAGAATAAATAATATTTTTGAAAAAAAATATTAAATTAATTAAAAAATCACAGAATCTTTTGGAAACAAAATCATTGTATGTCAAAAGATATATTTTAATAAATAATCGATATTCTTTTTAATATATTTCTATCTAATCCTCAAAGAGAAGGAAAGGTGAAACACATTCTGAATGATAAGGAGAGCATAAAAAATAACTGTAAAGAAATTATTGAGAAGATGTTGGTATAATTTCATGAAAAAAAAAATCGATGTAAGTGGAGCTAAGTATAACGGTCGCATAATACTTTAGTTGAAAATGTAATATCTTTTTGGTAGAGAGCTGCAGACCTCTAAGCAGAATTTGACATTTTCTCGTTCAGATTCACAACAATGAATGAGATAAGTGATCTCGTATCGTAAAACTTGTAAAGTTGAACGCTGACTTTTTAAATGTCGACACAGAACTTGAGTGACTGGAGTTGAAGAGAAAGAGATATTCAAGATTTATGTTACTAAATATCACGGGACCTACAAAAATATATTTAAAAAATCCTAGGAAAGAAAAATGAATATGGACGTTAGAATAGCCAACTGTGACCAAAACGTTAGAAAAATCAAAAAGTAAAACCAATTGAAAAACTAAAAGGGCACGAAGGTCGATTTGAGGTCTAAAGGAAAGAGAAAATATTAAGGTCGTACATTGTACATGATAGAAAGGACATCTCACAGGCTAATCGGAGAAATGACAAAAGTATGGTGTACATATCTAAGGTACAACAAATTAAAATGGGAGAAAAAAAAAACGAGTTGGAAGTCAGATATTTTTAAGATTTGATTTGATTGTATAGGAGAGAACGAAGATACCACAGCCGAATGAGAGAAATGCCAAAAGCGCAAAAGAGAGCAGACAGGAAACTGCAAGGAGGCGGGCGGGAGAGGCGCGGAGGGTGTGAACCGGGAGGCGACACCGGCAGAGGGCGCCAGTGCGGCTCGGCGGTTGCAGGTGCGCGCTGGTTATTCCGATAGTCACGTCGTCGGGCGGAAATGAAAGATCGGAAGTGCAAAAAGGCGATGGAGCAAGGGCCGCGGGGGGGGGGGCGCCGACGGAAAGGCGACTCGGAGAAATTTCGGCCCCGTTAACTCCGCAGCTGCCGCGCAGATGGGGGCGGGGTGTTCGCAGATGTGAATGGAGCGCAAAGCTGCGGTGGAAGCGATTTCGAGGGCGACGCGACTACCGACGGGGACAGTGACGACTAACGGCGTACATCCTAATGAACCATTTTGAACATTTTCAACAGTTAAATTAAAGATATTAGATTGTCGCAAGAGCTGTATTATCCATTTATAATATACCAAACTATCCCATAATATGTAGTGAGACCGCTCTACTCACTTTTCACTATATTCACTAAAGAGCTTACAGGGGGTCACTCAAGTAACCTAGTAGTATTTCTTGACCTGTGACTTGTTATGACAATGTCACACCAAAAATTAGGAATGGTTTCATATGTCCTAACTGCCCTACAGGAGTGGGTTCATCTTTTAACCTGCTTTTTGTAATAAAAGAAACATAGGTAAGTTAATCTTTTAACTATGAACAGCGTTCTGGATATATTCTGTTAAATACTTGAATACAATTTTATGTAGCATATACCGCATTGCATTGTCAAAGTATATCACTTGCTCTAACTTTAGCAATTACGTGATTACCTAACAACTGCAATTGCGTTTGAACAATTGCATAAACACTTTACATAAAATTATATTACCATTCACTTCACGAAAAAACAATAAAATAACTGTACACAAGACAATAATACATGGAAACACAAAATACCGAAAAAGAATCACATACCAATATACTCTTTACATACACTTTCAAGGAAATTGTCACTTGAATAGTGGATGAAATATATACAAGACGTTTCAATTTGACGTAGATTATTACTTTATACAATTTAGCCACCAAAGAAAAAAATGTAGTTATGCAATGAACGTACGATTAATAAAACTTTTTTTTAAAAAAAAAAAAAAAGAACAAATGTCATCGTTAATAGAAAAATTAAAAAAATAGGTTTTTACAGCTCTTTACAGGAATTAGCTATCTGGCTTCCTTTTACGACTGCAATATTTTAAAAGATTACGTTTTTAAATGATTTTAATATAATTACTCGACTCTACGTCTGTAATGAGGTGAATTCTATCTCTGTAGAATAATTCTCGCTTCTTTAAACAGTTTTTTTTTTTGAGAATTTCTAGTGAAGTTTTCTGACTCACGATACGTCGTCTAGAAGAAATATTTTCACAGCTTGGAGCGGCGACGGCGACCCAGATCCTTTCAAGGTCGTGGCAACCCCTTGCTTCGGCGAACACGTCCTCTGGTGAATCGCTACCACAGTCCTTCGAATTTTATACAATATGACTGCAGTATCTCCGTGTAATGAATTTCTTACGTGGTAAGCCAAGACGAAAGACAAAAAAAAGCTGGAAAATAGAAAGAAACAATTCCTATAGCGCGTGATTTCTACTTAAGTATACGTTCTTGAACGTTGAAATATGTTATTTCCTCGTTGATAGAAAAATAGTATATTTCTACGTAATGCGTTCACGTGAATTTATCAGAATATTCATGAATTAAAATTGTCAATTCTCTGATACATGGTATCGCTATTTTAACATTATTAGACGAATTACCGTTTTCAAGCTTCTAATCGTCGAAATACGGTGAATTCTCCTCTCCGTCTAACACGAACAATTTCGGTGCGTCCAGATCGGCGGTCGGCAGCAAAAGAGAGAGCTTTTCGTACCGGTGCTTTGCGCTAGTGCTGATATTTTCAAGGGTGATTTTTGATTGGTTGTCGTTCCATTCTACGCGAGTGCGTTCAGAAACTTTAATAAATTCTGGCAAGGAATACCATTTACTGCTGGCGCGATCTTTTGCAATTCGGTAACACTCTAATTGCATCTTGTGTCTTGACGTTCTCGGGTGCTTCTCAAAAAAAAACAATGGAACCGATACATGGGCGGTTACAGTATATTAGATATGAAATACACGAGTTCAATAATTCCTCCATAAATAATTAATTTTTTTTCTGATCGAGAATATGTTCTCAAAAGATAAACTCAAGAAGTTACCTTAATAAGATGCAATCGGTGCACAACCGGCTGCTGAACGGAACTGGGGGTGCAGACCCGTTCAGGTAGATATTAACGGCGAGGATGTTAAATACAATGTGTATGACGATAGGTTACTGTGAATACACGAAATTCCGGTTTTGTCACTTGGATGTTTCCAGCAAAATAAAATCTTTGGTAAAAACAAAATAAATAAAGGAGAGCAATTTAAAACAGCGTTTGCTATCGAATGAGCTAACCCAACTTCAAAACTAGCGTGTTCAGGTGAACGCGCGATTAGGATTTTCACGAACAAACGTGCACAGAAAATCTCGACAAATGAAACTAGAGTTCCACAGAGATGAAAACCTTTCACTTGATAGCTGTATCTTGCATATCATGTTCCAAAGAGAAATATGATTGTATTTTCCACGTAACTCATATTTATATTTGCAATATAGTAACTGTCTTCAATTCAGTGAAATGCAACAGTTATGTAATTCATAAAATATTCTTCTCTTGAAAATATAAGTCTTCAGATGAATGTTACATTTCGTCGAAAAGCCAAATAATTGTTACAAATTTACGCGATTCTTAAGTAATTTAATTTTTATAGTGTCTATATATTTTAAAGAAATAAATCCAATTGTAATAAATTAATAAAAATAAATAACATACTCTTATTCCTTTAAATTCCTGAATATATTAAAGCTCATTTTCCCTTAGTGAATCAGTAGATATAACCTTTTACATAAATGTATTTTTCAATGCATAGAAACATGGATAGAGCTGTGGTGATATCAAAATAATTACGATTAAACTTGAAATATACCTAAAACTATTTTATCCCCATAAGATATGGTATCCAATAACTGTAGTTTTAATACATTGCACATTAGTTACCCACATTCCTAATTGGGGACAACGACCTACCTTCATTATTAACATATCTACTCAATCATCCCCGAAACTTACACAATATACCCGGGCAAGATAAAGGGAAGCCGTGCGTGGCCCGCATTCCTGTATCAAGTTGCGCGGCGCCTCCGCAAGCGGAGCGTCAAACAAGTGCGTCGCCGAAACTCGGCGCGGGAGTTGGCGCTCGGAGGCGGCGAGGCGCGCGTCAAACGCCTCGCCCACAATGCAGGTCGGCGGCGCTCCGCAATTGCCTTCTGAGCACCGCGGCGTTTATGAGCAGCGCGCGGCAGCCGCCGCCGACAAGGCAAGTGGTGGAGACAGTAGAGGTGGTGGGGCCAGAGAGGAGGAAGTGGACGGGGATGGAGGCGATGGATGAGGGCGAGGTTAATAGGGGGAAGAAGACAAGGGCAGAGAGCGTAAGGTTCCGGGAAGGGGACGGGGTGGTGCACGAGTGCCGGCAGAGGACATAGGCGAAGTACGGGGGAGGCGGAGGGAAGAAGTGATGGTCTGGCAGAGGGGGGAAATTGGAAGGTCTGAAGGTTGTGGCAGGGGCTGGTGGCGGTTTAGCAGGCGGGATAGAGGTAGAAAATAGGCTCCGCTGTTTATGGTCCTGGAGTCGGTGTGGGAGGGTTGTCGGCAAAGTGGGTGAGCGTGCGGCAGAGCGGGCGGGCGGGAGAGGCAGTGGGTAGCGGAGTGAGTGGGTAGCGTAGTGGCGGCGAAGTGGGGCGGGAGGTCGGGCGGGCTGGCGGCCGGATATACTAATGAAACACCGCTGGAGCAGCCAATCCACAATTAAGCGCCACCGTGTCGCCGCCCGTTATCCGCTTTGGCCTCGCCCTCTCCTCCCGCTTGCTGCTTCGCTCTCCGCTGATCGGTAGAGGCTTGCGGGCTGCTTACCCTTGCGTCTAGAGGTGGCACAAAGCACCATTTCCGAAATTGCACCGGCGACCCCTTTCGAGAGTCTTATTTTTTGTGAATATTCCAGACACATAAAATCACAATACTCAAACAAATTACCTTTTCAATAAATTATGCCTCATAGGAGAAAGAAAATGTAACGTAAAAACGCTAAAATGCAGTGAAAAAAAATAGTGGAATCTTAAGCGTGTGTAAGGGGGAAAAGGGGAAAAGTTAACGCAATGTGTTCTTTGTTTAAACAATGTTTAAAGATTACGTGTATAAAGTTATGTACTTATAGAATATAGAAAAATGCAATATACTTTTGTAACAAATTTTCAATAAAGTTTTATTCAGTATTACAGTCTGTATGTCTTAAACATGTCTTTGAAACAATTCACAACACTTCTGTAAAAGCATTTGAAGTAATTATAAAATATTCCTTTACAGTTTTTCGCTTTCCTTGATAGTCATAAAAATGTTACAAAAACTTTTCACACTTCAGAAAGCTACGCAAAGTTGTCCATGCGAAATACAAGACCAGGCTAGTATATTCCTATTCTTTGCGATATTATTTAACTTCATTATCGAACAGAAACGTACACATCCGTGTAATTCAATCTCAGAGAATATCAAGAAATATGTTTAATTTCACATGCAGTTGCGGATTTTACGCGTTTCTGAACAGGGGAGGGCTAGAATAGAGAAGCGCCGGACCTGCAAGAATGTAACAATGTCTACGAAGATATTCTGTATATTGCGGTGTCAGAATCGTTTCTTTGAAGCGTTTGGCCTCTTCAAGGCCCTAGAACGCATTGTTTAGGAGTTATTTACTATTTATTAGGATTTATTGTAACTATATAGATTTTAACAACTCTGCTTGAAGTTTGTGTGTTGCATCTGGCAAAAATATTTAGATACGGTTTTTTCTTCAACAAATCCTTTTATTTTTAAAGTCGAAGTGCAATTTGTCACGCTTCCGTGAAAATATCTTTCTTAAGAGACGCCATTTATAAAGACTGCTGCGTGTGAGAGCGCAATACTCATCCACACAACTGAAATAATGTAGGAGATGATTCCTTGTTTTCTCTTTTTTAGCGAAGATTAAAATATATTACACCTTTAATATATACTCTTATATTCTATACCTTTAGTTTATCTTTTGAGGAGAGTATTTTGATTAGTCAACTGTTGTTTTAGCACACACCTTCCTCAGTGCGTTATCAATCATTTCTAAAGCATTTTGGAAAGCAATCTACAGTGTACAAGCATGAAACTTTTAGAGCTGAAGGACTAGCAATGTAGACAGAAGTTATTAGGTCATAAAAGTTACAAGTGCTGGAGTTTTCATCTCCCATCGTTTTATTTACGATGCCATCGCTTGAATATGCACCGTAGAATAAGTTCAGCGTTCCCTAGAGTCACTTTGATATAATGTACTCAAGATTTTCTTTCCAAAGTTTGGTATTACTAACATGCAATGAAAAAAAAATCAGCAGTTAATACGTGTATTCAATGTTTAAAAAGGTACGAGAAGATTTTGAACAAGCGAATTTGAAGAATTTAATCTTATACGAGAAGCTATGAAGAAAGTTATTTTATTTTCTTATGTAACGATTAACTCTGAAGCATATCAAATAGTTTTAAAAATATACAATTTTAATATTGACCATGAAATTCGAGAAATATGTAAGTTTTTTGATGAAATACGAAAACAATTTTTTTCATATTACAAATTGTTATAAATTTTTGTTCAATCTATTCTCCAGTTTTTCAAAGTTTGCTTAGTCTTAATGAAATTCATAGTGTACTTGCTTATTATTTTTTCCATAATAGCAATTTTTGTTAGCATACACAAACAAAATTAGTGTTTTAAAATTGGAATTATACACCAAACAGAAAAGCACTCTATGGTGTAGTTTAGAATTACTGTGTTCGTTTGGAAATAAACAGTGTAAGACGAACACGAGATTAATGAATGCCGATAACATGATAATGACATATTGGGTTAATCCAGATTTAATAGATCTGCCCGCGGAATCGGCGTTTGTATGCCACGTCAAATGCGCTGCACAACTGAAAACGCCAACAGCAACCGAACAAATGACGGGTCGCGACGCCGCACATAACCGTTAACAACGAGGCGATGAGAAACAAAAGGGTGAATTTAGTGTGACGTGTCGAGTATGACCTACGAACTACCGTGCAAACAAGTTCCCATCTGGTAAGTAGAATTTTATGGAAGTATCTCATTCTTCATTCTGTCTAATGGTGTCTGAAAAAAAAGAGACTATGTGCTTTGAAAAAGCCCAAATGTAAATCAGTTACAATAACGGAAAAAAAGAAAAATGAACGAGAGTGGAAGAAGTAATACAACAAGATTAAGAAAGATTCAATTAAGAAAACGCAATAGCTTTAAAGGACATATCCGCACAAATTCTAATCGTATTACTGCCAATTTCTTTACAATTTTAAAAAAATCTCAGGAGTTTGAATGAACTTTCTTTCAACATACAAGGTATGTCCCAAAAGTAATGAATTTTCTAAAAACAAATTTATTAATCAGATAGGAACAGCAACTTAATTTTTTTTAATCATTACCCATGTGCGTCGATATATTTTTGCCAGCACGATTTCCATGCCTTGTATGTTTTTCTCTTAGACGAAAGACAAACTCTGAACGAGACCTGTGGATCTCAATTTTCTTAACCATTTTCCGTTCAGTATCTGACGGCAATACATTGAATCCATTTTGGTACAACCCATTCTTCTTTCGTACAGTCGGATAAAAAAAAGGGAACTATTATTTCCAGAGAAAGTAGAGCAGGGAATCTCGTAGCACCTTGCGCTGAAAAAGAGGGACCCACATGACAGATGAAAGGACATTCGAGGGTGTGACAAAAAGTCGATAACCCAATACTAAACGACAGAACGCTGAAATCACTACATTTTTCTACGAGCGATAGGTCAGGTGAGGCTTTTTCAGTGCGTAGTTGATCTCCGCGCGATTGAGACGGTTTGGGACTCTACTTAGTCGTTCTCAATTTCCGTCACGTGTACATTAAAATAAGGCGAAAGGGTTCGTTTGTACCGACTGGGCAGAACAAGCTCGGTTATATTATTATTCGTAGATCTATTGCGTTTTTTCTGTC
This sequence comes from Teleogryllus oceanicus, assembly GCA_964035755.1. Classification (NCBI taxonomy): domain Eukaryota; kingdom Metazoa; phylum Arthropoda; class Insecta; order Orthoptera; family Gryllidae; genus Teleogryllus; species Teleogryllus oceanicus. Next base: position 33,240,473 of record CAXIVR010000002.1, read on the forward strand.
GTAATTAAACCAACGGCAGTTAATGATCGAAGAACTAAACAATCTATTTTAAGGAAGACACTGATACAAGTTGTTAAATTGATATGTGATAATATTCTATTAATAATGAATTAAAATGAAGACAAAACGTCTGTGAGAGACCACGCATTCATTGCAATAGTGACGAGGGTACACACAATATTTAAACAAAACTTCTCTCGTGTCAAGGGCAAGAAATTATATGAAAACGTACGATGTGTATGCTCTATAATCAACATAACCCATTTTGAAGCAATAATTAAGCACTTACACCTAATCGCAGACAAAAGTAATTCAGAGTAATCTGATGTTTTGTATTTAGAATCAGAGATAATCTCGTTACACAATCCAAATGGGGGGATGCTTTTTATGAATTATCATGCATTCTAGCAATGAGAGACTGTTTAACGAAGTACTTCGTACTCCTTGGAAACTTGTATTCTCACAGTCTCTTTACAACAATACCACAGAAAATTCATTTTTCATTAAAATGCTCTTCGTGACGCTAACAGTGCAATTGCACGAGAGGCAGGTGGGCGGGCAGACCGGCGCGCGGGCAGACAGAGAGGCGGACAGAGAGGCAGACAGACAGACAGGCACACAGGCAGACAGGCACACAGGCAGACAGGCACACAGGCAGACAGGCACACAGGCAGACAGGCACACAGGCAGACAGGCAGACAGGCAGACAGGCAGACAGACAGACAGGAACACAGACAGACAGGAACACAGACAGACAGGAACACAGACAGACAGGCTGGCAGACAGACTGGCTGGCAGACAGACTGGCTGGCAGACAGACGACAGACAGACTGGCAGGCAGGCAGGCAGGCAGACAGACAGACAGACAGACTGGCAGGCAGACAGACTGGCTGGCAGACAGACTGGCAGGCAGACAGACTGGCTGGCAGACAGACTGGCTGGCAGACAGACTGCTGGCAGACAGACTGGCTGGCAGACGACGGCTGGCAGACAGACTGCTGGCAGACAGACTGGGCAGACAGACTGGCTGGCAGACAGACAGGCAGACAAATACACGGGCAGGCGGGCGCGTCCGAGAGAGGAAACGCGCGTGCACGAGTGTTGGGGAGGATGGGCAGAAGGGCGAGTGCTACGGCAGTGGAGGGGGCGACGTAAGCGGCACGAGGAGGCTCCTTGGCGCTGTCTTGTCGCTACGCGCTGCGCCGCAGGAGCCGCACAAAGGGAGGGCACCCGTTATTACCACGACGCAGAGCGCTCGGCGGGGGCTGCACACACACGTGGCACTCCAAGCAGAGAAGCCAATGGCGTACAGCGGGGAAGTGGTCGCCACTCGCGGAGAGAACAAGAAATGTAGAACTGAAGAGACGGAATAATAATACACAGTTAGCAAAGAGATAATTATTACAATATGAAACGAAAGAACTAAAGATAATCGTCACATTCATAGCAATGAAATAAAGTATAATAAATTATTAAGAATTTCAAAATATGTACATAAAGATAAAAGCCTAAATATCATGGGAATCAGAAAGGGTTGCAAACAATCAGATCCCAATTTTTTTTTTAATTTTTTTTTACATAATTAACAATAATTAACCACATCATTTAAAAAAATATATACAGAAACGAAAATAAGAAAGCGAAATGTGTTAGATATCACTAGAGATCGGAAAAATATGTAGTATGAAAGGCCAAAGTAATGAAAACAGTAAGAATATGTAATAAATATGTAAAATCGGATGAAATATGTAATATTAAAATTCACTAATTAAAAACACATTTACATAATCGAAATTACATTTACAAAAAAATTCCTAAACAAAATTTAAAAATAATACAAACGTCTCAAAAAGCATTTGGAGAGCATAAGTTCATGCACTTTGCTCCATACAACTTTCCCATCAGTAGTAAAAGTGACATCTATTACTATTCAGGACTGTAGTTTTGCAGCCCGATTAGACGCAATAGAAGACAGCGTTAAAAAAACTAGCGATATCTACGACCGGCAAACATCACTGCAACGTGAAGCATTCTCATTGCATGTTACACTCGGCAGTCGCCAATGTTTCTCAAAAATTAAGGTTAAATCTCACGATCCGCGACGTCAGTGACACTTTTTACACCGAAACGTGAATATGATTTCCACCACTGTGATTACTGCAGGAGACGCGCGGACTGTGAGAACATGGGCTACCAAATGGTGACAGCACGCAGTAATAATCTGCGAAAAAATGCAGATTTTATGTAACAATTTTCTTTTCATAAAAATATGTTTAATTAACTTCTTTTTTGTAGCTTATTGTTAATCAATGTAAGCTTAATGCATGTAAAGTTAAGATATTCTGCCACCAAGTTACGACACTTAATTTCAGAATTAATAAAATTTGTAATAAAATTGAAAAATATGTAATAAAATTGAAGATAATAAATATAATAAAAATTATTAGTGAAAATACCAAAATATGTAAAATATGTAAAATATGTAATATAGTGCCAAATGTGTAAAATTATGCAACGAAAGTATTGAATATTGTGTTAGGACGGGGACGATTCGCCAAGATTACAAATTTGAGAACGGTAAGTAGAAAGACAAAAAATATGTAATTTCATAAAAATCCGGTCTTAGATAACACTTACGAAAGGAATAAAAATGCATCTGAGCTGACACGTACAACACAGAACATAAAAAAAATTGGGGAGAGGCAGAAAGGTAAACATGCTGTTAGTAAACAGTTTCAAAAATACCAGACCTTGAAATTTATTCTGTGACATACCAATATGGGAGCATGTTTATTTACATAATATTTGTCGTAAATGGGCGAAATGGTTAGGGCAAATAATAGGCAATATGGCGCCTTAGTAACGACGTCGTGGTTGTTGTCAGGATAAACAAACATTCATCTGACCGGGGAGGTGACGGCGAGTAGGACGAAATATAAGAGATCTGGAGATTGGTTGAAGAACCGTCGACTAAATATTAAAACGGAAGTTTGGGCATTTTGTCGAAATAAAAGAAAGGCGAGGCATTGTGGGTTTTAAAAGGGAGGATAAAAATTAATTCGGTCGCATGTCGTGACGGTGAGCAGTTCGCTCACGAATAGATTAATTTGTGCATGTTGGGACTTTGAAATATTTTCGTGTGGTAGAGCAAGAATCGGACTTGAGGAACATATTCCGACTCTGAATATTTTCGTAGCAGAACCAGAAGTGAACTTGTGATACTTCTAAGATTTAGGGAACGTGTCGAGTTCCGAATATTTTGCTGTGCATCAAAATAAGACTTGGAGTTTTTCGCGAGTGAACTCTAATCATTCTTGAACTTATAAATGTATGCGGTTCACAAACGATACGGGACTTTGCATATTTTCTTGCTAGAAACGGAAGATAGAACTGAGAGACTTGTTTGCTGTGTAATCATAAAAGCACTGGATATTTAGACGGTGAGAACGGGCATCAGACATAATATAGTGGAGCTGGAACAAATAGTTGAGTGGTGCGAAGCGGTGAATCGGCGGTGTTCGTTTTCAAAGAAGAAAGAAGATTCGTGGTATTTGGACTTCGGGACTTCGGAGCTTCAAATAGAAGAGAAGGCGTTTCTTCGAGGAACCACCAATCAAGAGCACGCGAAGACCAGAATCGCCGTATAAGGTTCGAACCAGGTCATACTTAAGAAAGTTTCTCAATGTAAATTTTTCACATTTTAATTTGCTACATTGATAGAAATAAACATTAAGTTTCTCTTGAAAGAAAGATAAAATGATTTTCATTGGCCAATTCAAGGTAATAAGTAGCTATATCAAATAATCTCTGTTTTCAGATTACTCGCCATACTGTATAGATGGCAGATCGGGTAATCGGCTATTAATAGATAATAGCAATTATTTCTGACGTGACCCATCGACCCAGCTAGCGGGATAATATTCAGTTTTTTATCACAGTAATAATAGTTAAAATATTATCGTAACCTTTTTCCTGGCGCCCATGTTATTAGAAATTTGGAAACGGGTTACGACGAATCGCTCAATAATTGTAGCAGTTAGGGGTATGTTTCAATATATCTTCTGAACATGATACAATTTTGTATTTAGGGGTTATGCATGCCAGGAACAATACTTTTGCATTTCAGGAGTACATTGCATTTCATGCTTTCTTAAGAGTATATTCGTTTTGCACAAATATCTTCCACATATTTTATACATATTAACTTTTGAGGGGGTCTTTTTAACCCCAAACAGACGTTTAGCACAATAATTTATGAGTACTTGATACGTAATTTGTAATTATGAATGTAATTTGTAATTATTAATCGAGAAAACGATACTATTTATTTACTTTATTGACTATATCGTACTAAATAAAAAAGAATAATGTTATTTCTAGAAAAAACATTTTAGCATATCCTCATTACTATTCATAGGTATCCCTCTTACCAGCATGAGAATATTTGAAACAGGGATAGCAAATCGTAATAGACAAATAATCAAATTATTACTCAGAAACCGCAACATTATATTTCAAAACCGAAATGGACACTTTTTCTAATTTTTCTTGTAATTCAGATGTCAAATTTGGCATTTTTTAATCCAACCGCATAAAAATGAAATTATTTCCAACAAATAAACAAACTTAGAAAACTGAAAAGATTACAACATGTGCAAAACGAAGTAAAGAGCGTATATAAACGGAGAAGCTCATGAGAATAATTTCCAGAATGTTGCGAAACATTATTTGTCCTTGGAGTCAAAAAAAATCCCCGACAGAATCTACGGGTTAAAGGACGTTTTATTAAAACACAAAAACTAAAATTTCTCTTCTAAATAAGTTAATGGAAATTTTTGAAAAGTAGTCAGTTTTTGTAATTCAGGTTTTTGAAAAGAAGCCAATGGATGAATAAAATGAAACTTCATTTTCCAACTACAGAAAAGCTGTCCGAATTTTATTAATAAATTTCAGAATGTGACATGAAAAAGTATCCCTGCGCCTGAAGGATGACACGAAGTTTATAAATGTGACGGGAGAATGAAGAGATTAGGGGTGGTGGAGATGGGGAGAGGAGGAGGATGAGTGATAAAGAACAAAGAAGAGTGGCATCCCGATAATGGAACACAATAAGAGGAGCACGGGATGACGAACGTAGAGCGCGCAGAGAGATGACAGCTCGGAAGATAGGCAGAGGCTGCGGTTGGCGAATGCACGTTCCGCAAGAAAGCGACTGAACAGAGCTGCCAACCGCCGTTTTCTAGTTCAACGCAGTAAGAAAGTAGAAACACGACTCGGAAATTCTTGTTCCAATGTTGCACAGATATACCATAATATTTTAGCATCAACTCACTTTGAGCACTAGCGCTAAAATAGAACTTTTATCACGCTATGCAAGCCTTTACAATGTAAAGACTTTTAAACGATTCAAAGGAAGAGCAAACATTCAAAACGTGATATGTTCACTGCACTCTTTTACAATAAAAACGAAAAATGAAGAATAAATATTGCACTTTTCTACTCAGTGTTTAACTCAACGAAGATATTACTACTTAAAGTATTGTAAGACATGTCACGTTCTTCTTGTGGAAATAAAATTCTAGATAAAAACAACAGAAGAACTCAAATTTTTGCCCAATGGACATGTCACCTTTTGAATGTTTGCTTATTGACCACATTCACTGATGTCTGCCTAAAAAAGGTATTTTAGCTCGGAAAGTCGTTTCCCTCCCTCGCGGCCCCTGCGTGGGGTGTACGGGAGTCGCCTCCCCGTAACGAGCGCATAAGCCGATCAGCAGCGACTGTGGCACGGTGCGAGCCGACCTTGCGGCGGCCTCCGCCGCCACACGAGTTCATTCACTTCTTTTGTGTTGCCGGGCGCGTCAACGGCTTTCTTCATTATTCCCGTAAGTGTAGTGCCTGTTTTTTTTCTCGGGAGATGGCGGTGATCTTCCCCCGCTGAGATCCGGCGCCGACCTACCGTCGGCTTGCGGGGTTTCCCCCTAACCAGGACTCTCCCACCAGCGGGGCACCGCCCCAGTCCGGACAAATTCTAATTCGCTGTTCGGTCTCCCGGCATGCGTGGTAGTGTAGTGCACCGGACACGTGGCAGTTGCGGGATGTCAGAGGAGCAGGGGCGCTCAGAGAAAAGCAGGGGCCTGCGCCTGTTGATGTATCAGGGCCTATCTTTTCAACAAACAATCCTCCCACCCCCAGTTCCTAAACAAAATTCACTTATCCATGCGTCAGAAATAACCTACAACGTTAAATATCGATTAGTGATGACTACATTTTTTTCTTTAGGGTGAAGAGAAATTCGAGAGGCCAATTAAATCGGGCCCTGGGGCAATTTGCTCTTCTTCTGATCGCCCCTGTGCGGGAACACAAGATGACTAGCGTAATGATGGCAGGAGACTGCGCAAGAGGAAAGTGGCAGGAGTTCTGGAGGTTGTTGGGTGCTAAGAAAGTTTGAATGCACGATAGAGATTTCGATAAGAGACAGTGAATCAGAAGATGTATATCTCGAAAAAGTAATGCAACTGTGAACGTATGGTGGAACAGAGATAAGTTGTTTATTGGGTTAAATATGGTGTTGGCCTGGCTGGGGAAATATTTAAAAAGATGGAAATAGCTCACCAACCATTTAACTTCCTTTGACACTAACTTTTATGTGTTAGATGTTTTACTACAATAATAAATACTTAGATCTGAAATTGGTTTCAAATTAAGGTTTTGGAGTTCTTGGTATTTCTCAAACTGTCACACAAAATCAATCAAGTCAATGAAGTTCACAACAAACGAAATACTTAATTCATTGAAAGATAGAGAATAAAATTATACAAACTGTTTTTTACGTTTCTACTTGTATTAGTACCTAGTAGTGATGGAGAATAACATATAACGGTATTTCTACTAATATACTTGGCTTTTTGATATTATTACTCCCTAAACAGAATTAATTATATATTTATTAGATCTTTAATCAATGAAATAAACGATATATATGTCTAAATAGCTACAACAATCACGAAATTATATGAATACATATTACTAATAATGTGCAAATTAGTAAATTATATTGCATAAAGCGAATTAATATGGTGAAATATTCAGCATCGAAATACAAGCTACAGTAAAATGTACTTTTAATCTTAAAACTATGATGACTTTCATGCAATTATAATTGCACTATAATGAACATTTAAACAATTTAATTTAGAAGAAATAGTTGAATATAGAACCCATTTTTTTCTTTATTACTTTATCGCATACCTATGTTTATACGAAATAATTACACTTAGTGGAAAAGAATGTTACATAATGCAGCGGAAAATCGATTTTCAGATTTTAGGGGAATACACATTTTGGATCTGCTGGTGCGAAAAATAAATCGAATAGTTTAAGCGCAAGTGTTAGTCACAGGACAGACATACGTTTTGTTAAGAACAAATTTTTCGGTATAAAAGATCCACAAAATTTGGACTATAACTACACAACATTTTAGGGGATAGTTATTTACCTAACTAGCACATAAATTGGGTATTCTGCAAATGAATGAAATTTGCGTATTTTGAACAGAAACGTCAAAGCATCTTCCGTACGAGTTACGTACAAATTTTTAGCACCAATTCATGGAAACTTACAGACATGATCCCGAGATCATTCGCAATATAAGAAGTGGCAGTCATATTGATTCATATCGCCCTCAGTGTTTTGTTTATTCGTATGTCAACTCTTTGGTTGGCCATGTGTTATTTACGATACGTGTATGTCATACTTACAGAAAAATGTATTTATTGGACGTTCTAATCTGTAAATAAATAAATTTTTAGAACTAAATATTATGAGAATGTGTGTCCCTGAGACTCAACAACGTAAAACAGGTACAATCGTATGGATAATGGCATGTTCTGAGGAATCTAGAAGGCGGCTTCCGTGCACTCAGCATTCGCGTTTTAGTAAGGGAGAGTCTCAACTATCGTGCAAGTAGGAACGCAGCGCAGCGCAGCGCAGAGCGTCGCTAAAGAGATGATTATTAATTTTATATTACGTTCGCTTGTAAGCGTAAGGATAATATTCGCGAGGCGAATGCTTGCGGGGCCCTTGCAATAACCCGATCCGCGCCCCACATTCCCCGTCGCGCCCCCCCACCTCCAGGCCCCCACGCGCCAGCGCAGCACCACCGCCCCCCCGCTCTCTGCCCCCCCCCCCCCCTTTTGCCCCTCCTTGCCTCTCTCTCCGTTGCCCGCTCCTGTTCAGCCACCTCTGCCCCACTGCTTGCTTTCTCCACGTGCTTCTTCTCTGCCTTTACTGCTCTACGCACCCGTCTCCCCTGCAGCGTCCACATGCTCATCCCAGGTCGCGCCATTCTCTCCCTTTCATACGTCACCATTGCGTCCCACATCGCGTCTCAGCACGGTTTATTAGTCAATGGTGACGTGCGTCCTGCATAATCCCCGCCGTTTCTCCATCCGACATCACTCCGGCATTGCTCCTCCAGTATCGTCTCCGATGCGACTGTCACCACCTTCCGCGCCTTCTGCATCTCTCGCTTCCCATCCACGTCATTATCACGTCTATAATAGCCGTCGTCTCACTCTCCTTCTAGCCTTTTAAAGCCATTATTTGCTTATTACAATTGCATTTTTACCATTATTGATTTCGCTGGTGCTGTCTTAAATCGTTACATTCCACGACATTGTCCTCGTCGCCCTCAACCATCGCCATTCTGCACTGCACCATTCTCCCACCAACAGTGACCTTCGCCACCAGCAGCACCATGGATGGTTCCGTCGCCTCCCAAGTTCAAAGGTGCTTCCCTACGCCGCGCGGGGTCCTTTTAACATTGGTGGATTAATTGATTAGTATTTACGGGCGCGTCAACCGCTAGGATCATTATTCGCGTAAGTGTAGTACATGCTTTTATCGCGGGACGTGGCGATGAACTTCCTCTGCTGCATTGTGAGATAGGCACTGATCTGCAGGTCGGCTTGCGGCATTTTCCCCAACCAGGTATCTTCAACCAGGCCGCTCAGCCGGACAAGCTTGAGCCCCATACAGATTGGTCTTTTGTTCACTGTTAGAGCGGAAACGCTCACATGTAGTCTCTCACTACAACAAGAGCGATAAATTGTATCATCAACATCCAGCTACGTGACATAAATGCCGTCTCTACATAAAAAAATTCAACTTCTATTTAAATCAGCCATTATTTCAGAAAGAGCGATATATGAAATTGGTATACTAATTACAACTGATGAAAGGATAATAGTTAAAGGTACGGTTTGTACATGACACATTGTTGTGTCGACTTCGTAAACTGACTTATGAAGTGAACATCAATCAAGTCGTTTCTTGGAACTCGTAGAACGTTCGCCTTCACTTTCTCATTTCTTGCTGCCAATTTTGTTCACCGAACTCATTTTTTACATTCACCTCCAAGATTTTTTCATTTTGTTACATCCTTTACTGCCACATCCTCCGCTTGGCGGTGAATTGCGTTTGCTCGCTTTCATTTTTAAAATATGTCCATCACGTAGGCATATGCCATCCATCTCCCTTACCCTAACTTTTTATTCCAAGAATATTATTCATTTGGTTCTCGCACTAAAGATGTTCACGTGTGCCGGAGACGGACAGTTTTGCGTTTTCTGTTCCACAAGTTTAGGTGAATACGAGCGTACTCTATCAGAGTAGGATGGGCAAACTTTCAAAAAGGAAACCTGCTGCTTTCTGATGAAGATACGGGTTTGTTGTATCGCCAATCTTGATCAAGTTTATTTTATCTCGAGAAGGTTTTCCTCAACTCGAACTTTTGCGTCCATTTTCTCTGATCCTTTGAGCGAATGCTGAGATTTCCCTTTGTTTTGCTTCTGAACACAGTCTAAGCTTCCCTATCTTGCACGTTTTCTTGGCTCAGAAGGGAATATATTAATTCTCATTCTCTATATTCTCGCGGAAATAAATCGATTCCGTCACGAAGGCCACTAAAGCGAAAATAGCCGAACGTTATGGCTGATTTACCTTGGCTTTTATTACAGTGGAGCGAATATTTTCTAATTAATTCTTCCCGAAAACGGTAGTTGCTACATATATTCCAAATTCACGTTTAGGGGGAAATGAATAATAGAAGGATCACAGAGCTCCAGAAAACGTGGAGAAAGTGCCTCTCCCCACAGTACATCAGACACAGTTTTAACTGCTTTTAGCATTTAAAAAAATAAATCGTTGCCCGCAACTTCCATTTACGTACATGAACATGTTTCGGAGGCAGCCTTTTTGGACTCAGAGCGCACGTTTCAGCAGCCCCGCCCCACAACAAGGCAAATAATGGCCTGCTAGTCTTGATCCCAAGGGCTCAATGGACCAAGTTTCCTGAAATGCAGTGGGATGAGGTCAGACGGTTGCTGAGGTGAGAACAAGCAACGCGTAAATCTGAACGGGAAAAACTGGCCATCTGTTTGCGCCTTCAGGATACGGTTAAACATGAAGCGTGTACACAATGTTGGGTAAAATAGTTAATGTGTCGTGACACATATGGACCGCTACACCCACTCGATCAACCTGATTCATTGTTAGAACCATTTCACTCCGCGTCATATCGGTTTCTCGTCACCCCATTCTGCAATTACCAGTACGGTAGCCAAATTTGCCCTTCTTGTTTGCTTCCCGACCCCACTTCTCTTCCGTCCACTTCTAACATCCTCGTACTAACATTTACTAAACCTTGTCTCTGGCAAACTTACTCTGCTGCAGTCAGCACTTCCGTCGTTCCGTCGTCTAACCGTACGCTTTGCCAACATTTCATTGGCCTCTCTACTTCTCTTTTTAGCATTTGTGTAATTTGAGAATAAAACTACACGGGCGCAGCCCATATTTTATGCACAGCAGCCGACGGCAGTTACGAGTAGATATAAAGTAGAAAATTTAATTAGACGAACTGTGAATTTAAGTATTACACCTGACTAATAGAAGCTTGGGTTATCATGTCGTCATGAACCTTGTCCCTTTACATTGTGAGTAATTGAACCTTACTTAATATTAAAATCGTGAATCGCATTTCTAAAGCAAAAACTTGAGCGTTTCAAAACATGAAAATTCATCAATATTGGTACCATCAAAATAAACAAAAATTCCTATTACATGATATACCTGCTAAATATACTAAGGAAAGTTAGTCAATGCCTTTTTTATGTGGCGAGATTCGGGCCATCAGGCCCAATCTTACGTCTGACCACGCAAATTTCGGTATGCCCCTATCACCATCTTGCGGGGAAAGAAGGTATCTCAGGTGACAAAACAGGCATTTTTAATTTAGCTTAGAAGCTTCTTATAGGCTTTAGGATCTTTTAAATGCATCAAATCTACTGCATGGGACTACCAGCTGTACTTCCCTTCCGAAGGAAGGAGTACGATGGATTTTTTCGCCCTTAAAAAACACGTCTTCGATCGGATTTGAATCCGTAAACTTGGGTACAACAATCCGAAACGCTAACCGTTAAAGGTTTTGTACCATTTATAGAAAAGCTTCGACACACAATCCCATAACTGTGCTACCAAATGAGAACAAATTACCCCTAGTCCTACATCAAACAGATCTAAGACTAAATGAAAATACTAGGAAGCTGACGTAATGGTTAAAAGCAGTCGCATGTGCAACCCGCAATACACACCACGCCGCATCACGCGTTCTCAACAGAAGACCCATAAAATGATGTGCCTTTTCAGGCTTTTGTATCTCGCGGGTCAGGAGGTAAGATTACTACGTCATTGTCTACAACATGACATCTATGGGCAAAACATGTTAATTACGTGGTGAAAAAGGTGTGAAATGCATTTCACTTTCTAATTAGAGTACTTGGGAAAGGAAATACAAAATCAAAGAAATTAGGTTACACATCTCTAGTATAGCTGATACTGGAAAATGATTCCATATTTTGAGACCCCTACCGTTAGTGCAAATAATTTTTTTCAAACAAATTACAAAATATACTGCAATTTTTTTTAAAGCAGAGGACGTTCTAATTCTGAATTCATATGGTGGGAACCTTTGGAAAAACGCAGAGATAAATCGCGCCTTCGTGTTTTATTCGGCAAAGGAAACAGAACAGATGCAGGTAAATTCTCATTTGTTAGCAGAACAATACAAAATAGGAACGAATTATCTGCAACAGTACTGAAGACTTTTCCCCAGAATGTCACAACGTTCAAACGCAGATTTAATAAACTATCATTTTCTTTAAAATATGTTATCATTAAAATAAATTATTTTATGTTGTAACTGTAAATTTATACTAGTAAGTCAGCTTTAGCACGGTGGAGTTAGGATATTAATTTTGTAAAAGTGTTTTAAGTAATATTAAATATTATGTTTGTTTGATTGTTGGCTTTGTGTATTTGTAGTAAATATTTAGAAAACGCGACCCCGGAAATATTTCTATATATTCCTAAGTAGCATAATAAATATTCTATTTTATTTGGATGTTCAATTATGGTTTGGGATGATTCACTCACACTGCAGAATGCTTCATCCACAAGGATCGAAGTGAGGTTCCAGTGCAAAGCTACTTTTACTTCAGGAACAATGAGTTACAAGATGAAAAAAATCGCAAGAGACCAGCTAACTATCATATCCTCTATATTATCTTGTGTTTCGCAAACCAAATATTCACAGTTCTTGCTTGAACACTTACTCTCATCTCTCCAAGCAAATCATATCTATTTCTCACATCTTGTAAAACGCAATTCAAGCAATTCATCTTGTAAAACGCAATCCAAGAACTACCTCTAGAATGTGAAAGATTTGTATTACATAGTCTTCTCTAATGTCAAATATCAGTTGCCAACCTTGAGAAACTTTCGGAATATTTACCATCATTTGCTTGAGAGTGACGGCGATTTCTATCATATCGTTTGTCCTCTCTCATTGACTTCAACTTGCTGCATTTTATCTCACATCATTGATCGAACACACGAAGCAGTTCTGAAGTTACGAAGCAAAATATCTCAGAATACACACGAATGGAATAACAAAACCCTCACCTACGTTTGCAGCGCGTAATGTGAGTCTGACAATTATTTTACCCTTCCCGCTCCGCCGCCGCACTGCGCGCCCTCTACTGATATTTTCCGATTCGCATTCTCATGTTCATTTACTTCAGACCAAGACCACCCTCTCCCACACTATGGCATCTCATTCGCCGACATCCTATCGCTCCCATTTCCACATTCGCGGCCCCGCACTCCTCTTCCGGCGCAGTCGTCGCCGCTGCAGCCGCCGCGAGCCGCACTTCCATTTTATTAAAGCGCCGTAATTGCGGAGGAAAGCAGCACAGAAATGGAGCCTCCGCGGAGCAGAGCACTCACGAGCGGCTGCACGAGCTCGCGCCGCCCTCAACCCCGCGCCATCGCCACCCCCTTCGCTCCCCCTCATCCCTCCGCCATCGCCACCCTTCTTCCCTCACCTTCCGTCATCGCCACCCCCTTTGCTCCGCCCTCACCCCTCCGCCATCGCCATCCCTAAACTCCGCCCTCATTCCTGCGCCATCGCCACCCCTTTCGCTCCATCATCGCCACCCCTTTCGCTCCGCTCTCACCCCTCCGCCATCATCATCTCCTCCCTCCGCTCTCACACTTTCGTCATCGCCACCCCTTTGCTCCGCCCTCATCACTCCGCCATCGCCCCCCTTTGCTCCGCCCTCACTCCTACGTCATCGCCACCCGTTTGCTCCGCCCTCACACTTCCGTCATCGCCACCCCTTTCGCTCCATCATCGTCACCCCCTTCGCTCCGCCCTCATCCCTCCGCCATCGCCACTCCCTTCGCTCCGCCCTCATCCCTCCGCCATCGTCACCCCCTTCGCTCCGCCCTCACTCCTACGTCATCGCCACCCGTTCCTTTCACACCTTGCCCACTCTGATTCCACTCGGATGGCCCGCACCGATTCAGCCACGACGCTCATTTTCGTTTCACCACACTTCGCTTCGACCTCGCTACACCTCAATCCAATCAGGCTATGTTCCAATCCGCCCCCGCTACGCCTCGCTCTGACCCCGCTCCGCCTTGATCCTACCCCGCTACCCCCTCGAAACAGACCCCACTACCTTTAATTTGATCCCTCACGTCTCGATATTTTCACTATTACTTACAATTATATTATAAAAAAAAAAAAAAAAAAAAATAATTTTATTATTATGTGGTTTTTATGATAAAACCCCAAATTTATTGTCGTCATAAAACTATTTAATACTTATGGAAATGATGCTTCGCTTTGCGTATTGAATTTCATGAAGGGTATCCGACCTTCGGCTAATGCGATAAACATAACGTATTCTTGAGACAGTCCAATGCATAAGTTCCAACGCTTGTTATTCTTAAGTACTTTTTGACGAAAACTTTTAAGGTCCTAAGTGATTGAAACTCGTACCGCGTTCGCGTCGTAACGCGTTCGCGTGGTGAACAATCAATAGTAAAAGTATCTTTGTCCCTCTTATTTTTGGGGATAATTTCACGCAAACGTTACAGCTTCAAAATGTCAAACACTAAAATAACACCAAAATCTCCTCCCGACATCACAATGCGGGAGCAAGACGACTCGGTCCGTAATCAAAGACAGCAAAACAGTAAGGAAGTTTTGACAGCTTGCACTATAACGCCGCGTTGAAAGAACAAAGCACTGCGAGAAACTTAATCTGCTCTAGAAAACACATTCTTTTCAATATACGAGTAAAACGTACATAAACCAGTTTTACTCATTTTGCTTATAAAATATTGGCAAGAAAATGTAAATTTGTAAACGAATTTGTTTGAAAAAACAAAATGTAATCTCTACATGAGAAGCATACAGCCATTGTTTCTGTTATTCTTGTGTTCTGGGGTTTCCATGTTCTACTAAAACATTAGAGTAATTCAAAACGTACGATGTCTTATAAAACGTTATCCTGCGACTGAAGTGGTATCTATGTGTGTTGTTAAAAAAAATCAAAATTCAAAATACAATATTATAACATCGTCCATGCGTTCAAGCTATATATTTATGGAACTTACAAAGTTTCCGAAATAAGCAGAATCATGTTTCAAGAAGACAAATGAAGTCAAGCTATAGCGAAAAAGCATCTTAGCGTTTAAGAATTGAATCACACACATTCAGAAAATTTGAGGCTTTCTTCGTAATAAAAATATCGTGAGAATGTGTTTTATTGTACGCCAGTCCTATAAATAGTAGTAAGTATGAAGAAAATAACAGAAAATGCAATGAATTATTTTCGGTGGAACTCTATTCTCCAAAAAGTTTAGAGGGAATATGTAAAAAATGTTTACAATATCGATTGTACGAATAATGTATTAACTTATTGTGATAAATAGAGAATTCTGCTTATGCTTTAGATTAAATTGTATCTAGTTTTATTTTACAATGTTATGAATTGCTATTGCAACTGCTAAAAATCCTTTGATAAACGATTCACAGTCATTGAAAAATGTGGTGAGAATGCATGATATTCGCTGTCCCATTCAAGTCGTAAAAAGCTCACAAACAAATAATGGTATATTTTTGTCGCTAGTAATATAAATAAATAATTTTATCGGCTCGGTTTTTACAAAAATATTATACACAGAATAATTTTATGTAAAAGTATTTCAAATGTAATAATTTCTTATTTAAAATCATGTAATTAATAATTTCCTTCGTGTAATGAATTTTTTTTTATTTCAATTCATACATATTAAATTTTATTTTCACCCATTTATCATTTTGTGGAAAATTAATATTTTCAATTACTTTGTTATACCAATTAGGTTGCTGGAATAATAAAATAAAATACTCCATAGAATGTGTGTAAATTTAGCACAAAATTATCTAAAAATACATATATTTACATGAATTGAAACATTTTTCTTTAATAAACGCAAGATAATAAGATATTTTTGTATTGTAATTAACCGTAAAGGGTTGTTTACTTAACATCAAATAAATGAAGTAGCGTATTTATATGTAAATCATGAAATACATTTGTGAATACTTAACAAAAATTGTAAATAAAAATTGTTTAGTTTTTAAAGAAGTACTCGTATTTTTAAATTACGTTTCTTTAGTTGTGGAAACAATAAATGTTTAATATGTTGTGAACTGCTTGGGAGTATTAACGTACTTTGTACTTTGTAATATATAAGAGCTTTATGTAGTGATCGTTAATGACCGACTAGTTCTTGCGCCTAATGAATGAAGCTTAATAAAAAAAACTAGCAACAGAGTTCGCGTATCCCTACAAAGAGAAAGTATATACCTTTCGAAAAGTGTCCTTCTCGACCACTTCATCTCTCCGATTACCATTTGCAAGGTCCATTACCATAGCCATCGTGTAACATCTTTATCGCTCCCTCCAATCCACTCCATCTCCCATTCACTTCCAGCGACATATATATCGCGCTAATTCCCTCTGCTCGTCCCCTTTCGCTCGATGTGTTCCTTCCGCCTCTTTTGCTGCTCTCCTTTGCCAGCTGCGCTACGGCCTTGTCGCAGCCATCACCGAGGCGGTCGGCTCGACTGCGCGGACGACACGACGGTCCATTTCACAGGGCGACTTCCACATGGGCCCCCCCTCTTACGACCGGCCCCCCTGCCCCCCTTAAGCTTAACGATGCGGTTTCAGACTGCAGTTCCACGCGGGACATTCCTTCGACGGCTCCACACGAAATAGGGCGCTTCGCAACGTTGCCGTTTAGACTCCTGGCGAGGAACACGCTTTATAGGTTACGACGAACATCACAGACGTAAATCCATATATCCAAAAGAACAAGCACTTCATTGGCTGTGCTTGAAAAGAAAGGCACGTATTTCATTTTTCTTTTTTTTTACTCAACGTTTCGCTGCTAAAGTGTCTTTGAAAAGAAATACGGAAAGAAATTTAAGAGAGTCGATTAAACGAAATCTTTTCAATGTCAAATTTCGGGCTTCACGTAAATTTGTATGACCTTCGATTTCAGAAGAAGTAAACATTAAATATGAATTGTGAGAGGCCAAGTACAGTCAGTTGATAACAAAATGAGGCGTTTCATTTTTTTTCTTTTTTTCTAGGTCTTTTATCCAGCCAATTTGCCCATCCCTTTATCGGCTTTTATACATCCTTTTATCGGTTACCTTTTACATCCTGATGGGACGCATATTTGACCATACGCTAGACCAACACACTTGCGGGCTCCTCTGATATGGAGTCAGCAGAACGCGAGGCCCTCCGCGACAACACATACAAAGTCAAGGGACAAATAACCATGCCCAAGGCGGGACTCGAACCCGCGACCCTTCGGACCGAAGCGCTGAGTTGGTATTCGCTCTTAGCCACCTCGTCCATCCAGGTCGGCACGTTTAATTGATATAATCCTATTTTTTCTTGTATAATTACGTATGAGCTTGAAGTGCACTGACATGGGCGAGGACCCTAATAACGGACACTAATGTAAGAGGTCAACTGGCGGAAAGTTGCGAAGAAAACTTAAATGCGATGTAAAACGACATTTAAGCATTTTTGCGCTTAGAATAAGAGTATATAAATATATTTTTATTACAATTTCAATGTTATGTCTTACAGAACTATATTCCGAATCCGCATTAACCAATACGTTTCAGAATGTAGGTTTCTGTTTAGACCTGCAACAACTTAACGCTCACATGGTTTTCTTCGCGTAAAAGTAGCATGGAGATTTTTTCCTCAAGAAGTATTTGAAGTTCTCTCTTAAACACACACAATTTATTTGCAATCAGTGTTCTCGAGGTGGGTCCGAAACGCATACAAATGACGTTCACTATTCAAACATTTTGAACTTAAATTACTGAAGTTCACTCTTGTCATTCAAAATATATAATTCACAAGTTGTATTAAATTTACAAGTTAAATAAGTGATTGCAATTTTCCGGTACCTTTCGTAAATCGTGACCGTCCTTCAGTTAAGCAAATCCGGGATGGACCAATCAATAAAGTTCAATTGTGTTTCTTCACCTCTAGCAAGCTTGAAACTCTACATAAGCACCACAAATCACTTGCAAACTACCTAAAAGTACAAAATACATAATTTCTTGTTAGCTATACACTTTGAAAGTTTTGAAAACTGACTCTCTCTTCATAAAATATGTTAGTAAGCAACATGGATCCATACCAGTCAAAGCTATCTGAACTGCAATATAGGTACTTTAAAATATTTCTATATTTGTAGAAATCCTTTACGTCGGTGCGCATTAACTCTGAAAAATCTGAAAAGTCATGTTTGAGTTAAATAAAGAAATGTATCTAGAATATAGTTAGAGTATTTATACTTAGTGTCTGATCTCAAAAAATATGACTCAATTATTTACTTTAAATTATGACTCTAAAATTAATTAGAAAAGATTCTTTAGAAAATATGATTTACTGTCATGATTTATATTTTTCTTTCCAGATGATTGCAGAAGAAAATGGAATACAAAACGATATGCATCTCAATTCAAACAGCAATTTTTAATGTCATTGTGATCGTGCGTATCTTTTACAAATGTTGTGTGAGAAGAAATCTTCCACAGCCACAAGCTGAAAGATATTTCTTTATAAAAATTGTTTTATGAATGACGACACCTTCAAAAGAGTGAAATATGTCCTATTATTTATCTGGAAATAACTTATCGCAATTTGAAAGAAAAAAATAACAAGGTAATAATTAATAATAGATCAAATATGATTCCATTACCTAATTTATAACATATTACTTGGCACAAGAGATATTATTTTAACTTTTTAACGTACTCGTAACTTTTAACTTCGTAACGTAATCATGCTTAGTTCGAAATTCACAGACCAACATGTTTCTGTTCCCACGAGTAACGAGGGCAGGGGAAGCACAAACATATACAGCCAAACAAGATATTAAGCGTTGGCTTAGCTCCTACTCTATTTTTTTTCAACAAAACTGGTTCAATAATATTACTTTATTTAAGTTAATAAATGAGTACAATGTAATTAATTTTTCTTTTTTAAAATAACTTTATAATTAAACTTTATACATACAGACCTTTAATATAAATTTAAAATTAAAGATTACATTTATTTCTTATGTTCATCTACGGTTTCAGTTACATAGAATTAATATACACAATATCATTATTGTTCGATTAATATTTGTGTCTACTTGACAGCTGGGGGTGTGGTAGAGCGATGTTGCTACTTCCTCGGGTACAAACACGTGGTTGTTCTTGCGTGCGATTACAACAAAAGCAGCAGCAGCAGAAATAAACAAATGGCAACAAGAGCAAACGACAGTAGACGACACAAAACCGCAAACACGAAGAATAACCAATGAAGTAATCGTGCTCTTCAATTTTCAGTTGCTTCGGGTTGTTAGATTTCATTTTTGTTTAAGTATCAGCAACTCTGCAGTGACATTATCAGAATGTGAAGCCCCTGATTGGATAACGGAAACCCCTCTCCCCAGTCTTTTTTTCTCCCTTTCAAAAATTCAAAATTTAAGTAGTATATGACTTAGTGTAGGGATCACAGAATTTTGAAAATGTGCACACAATTCACTTTTCCCCATAGCACGTTATACGCAGTTTTTAACTGTTTTTTTGACGTAAAATAAATAAATAAAAAAGTCAGTTAGTAACTGTCAAGTGGACAGAAATATTATTCGAACAATAGTTGGCATCATAATCTGATCGTGCTTAGACTTATTACATATTGGTCCGTTAGTGAACGAAGTTCTGACGGAAGCCGTAGAAACTCAGAATTCGTTGATTCTATTCCCCGACTTACGACGATGGCGCGTTATCGGCACTGGCTACATATTGGGTCAAACAGTGTCTCGAGAAGTATTATACCGACTGGCTGCCCTGATTGGTAGTGGTCGGTGTATTCTACACAAAAATCCAGGCGAACGCCAATGTAGTACTCCAACAAATTGGTCACGGACAGCCCGCGATATTTCTTACCTTATATTGTCCCCTTCTCCCCTTTTATGCTCATCCTTTCCATACACTATTACTCACATTAGAAGAACGGTCAGAAGCTTCGAGCTGATCCTGACTGAGTAGATGCCCGCTGGATAGAGATGCCTTGAGAGGGGAAAACCTGCGAGCCTACGTGTCGGTCGGCGCCGGTTTTCACAATCGAGCTGGTGGGAAAACGCCAATTCTCGGGATTTAACTTGCACTACACGTTCGGGACAAACTACCTCAGACGTAGTTGACGCGACTAGATTCAATTCCAACTCTTTCGCTCGAAACAGGAGTCAGCACGGACCGCGCCATTTTGGCTGCGCGCAGCCGAGGGTCACGTGACGCGATGTGACTCACGCCTCTAAACGCCCGGCGCAAGCAATGCTCTTCTCTCGGGAGGGGCGACAGCGATCACTGCTATTGAGTAGTGCCATCCTCTGTGCAAAGTGCCCTGACTGTGGCGTTGTTCCGCTCGCTTTGTCATATGCAGCGTCAGGTTGCAGAGCTTGCTGCAACGCCAGCGTTTCTACGTGCACACTCCCCGGGGCCACGTCCTTTCAAATCGCGTGTCCCGTTTCCTTCGACTGCATGTGCTTTTGTTTCTTTCCTCTAGGAACTTAGATTTTCTGAATATTTCATGTGAATACGTGCGTCATGTTAGAAGAAAATCGATAAAAGCTTTCTATATATTATTGCTATATAGCTGTTTCGACTTTGAATTTTAAAATATTTAAATTAAATTTAATAATAGCTGACTAAACGTCATTTTATTTAAATTTAAAATGCATTACTTTTAATTTGCTCCTCAAACTGTTATTTCTTTGTAGGAGTTATAAATTTAAAGAGAGACATGTAGTTATGTAATATACGCACTCACATTTTGTGAACTTGCCGTTTTGAAATGTTAAAATCTATTCCTACTAAAAGAAAAGAACACTATTGAAAAAATTACTTCAGTAACCCATCAAGATTTAGTATTTTGTCATTTCCTTTCGATTCTATGAAGAAACTTCCATATATATTATTTATTATAAAAATTTATTTTGCCCCATTAACGCCCTTGATCTTAGGCATGGTAGTAATCGAGCAATTAAAACGGTCCTTCGTTAAACCAAACACACCTTGATACTTCCAAGTGACTTTCAAATTAAACCCCCGAAAAAACGAAAAGAGCCCAACCGGATCCATATCTCTCACTCGCCTGCCGATTCCAGACTTATTCCTCTAGAGGGGAGGTGATCCAGAGAAGCCGTCTTGCAGGCGCGGTGGGACCTGAGCGGGCGGCTGGGCGTAAAATGGCGACTGTTTACGCAGAGGGTTGAAGCAACATCGTGCGCGGCATTACGAGGCCTTCAACATCAAACAGAAGCGCAAATTTCACCGTGAAAAATGAAGCGAGAGCACTTTTCGTCCCCGCGCCGCAGGTGCCGCGACGCCCCGAGACGCTGGCCGCGACTGCACACTGCGATGGGGCGCTGCAAGGAACACGGCGCCAGGCCCAACACCACGAGCGAATGCAGTGCGATACGAATACACGCTAGTTTTAACACTCACTAGTGTAACTTTATTCAGAAGTCATTATCGAAAATACTAAAAGAAAAGGATCGTGGAGAGGGAAAAGTATCTTAGAAGTATAAGCACAACGTTCCAGTAATTTGAAGACAAGAGAAGAAAAATTGAAAATGCGAGGCAATAATAAAAAAATACTTAATACCAAATTAATTTTTTTTTTTTAAAAATTTAAAAAGACTTTCAATTTGACAGAATCACATTACTATTTTATATTTTAGCATTAATTCATTCTACTAAATTAATTCGAGTAATTGTCTTACATTTATAGTAAGAAAACCAATCAAATAACCGACATAAGATATCGACTGTAATTAAGAATTGTTTATGTAACATCCTAATCGACAACTCGAACAATCGACAACTCTCAATTATTGAAAAAACCAACCCAACCAAAACCAACTCGCAACCGACAACTCGAACCAAAACCCGACAACTCGTACAATCGACAACTCGTACAATCGACAACTCGTACAATCGACAACTCGTACAATCGACAACTCGTACAATCGACAACTCGTACAATCGACAACTCGTACAATCGACAACTCGTACAATCGACAACTCGTACAATCGACAACTCGTACAATCGACAACTCGTACAATCGACAACTCGTACAATCGACAACTGTACAATCGACAACTCGTACAATCGACAACTCGTACAATCGACAACTCGTCAATCGACAACTCGTACAATCGACACTCGTACAATCGACAACTCGTACAATCGACAACTCGTACAATCGACAACTCGTACAATCGACAACTCGTACAATCGACAACTCGTACAATCGACAACTCGTACAATCGACAACTCGTACAATCGACAACTCGTACAATCGACAACTCGTACAATCGACAACTCGTACAATCGACAACTCGTACAATCGACAACTCGTACAATCGACAACTCGTACAATCGACAACTCGTACAATCGACAACTCGTACAATCGACAACTCGTACAACCGACAACTCGTACACCCGACAACTCGTACAATCGACACTTTGACAATCGACATTTAGGGAGTCAGCTCTCGAATATTCGAGGGTAAACTTACTGAAAAATTGAACTCGATTGACACACAGATACAGACTTCCGATTCTCTTCACCGAACCAAATGGGAAGGGGAGGAACGAGACCCGCAGCAAACCGGAAGAGCGCGAAGCCCGCGAACAAGGCGCGCAACGGATAGAGGAAGGGAGCGTGGGGGAGTGGCCCTCAACGGCTCGTTGCGTCGCGCGTTAACTAGCGGCAGCGGCCGGCGCGCGCGCCGCCATAAACCGCGCTATAAAACTCCCCTCCCCTCCCCTCCCCGTTCGCCAAGAAGCCCTCGGCCCAAGGAACGCGTAGGACGCGGCCGCTCGGATCGCCTGCCAGGAGCGACGGCCTTTGCCGCTTTCAGGACAACGGGACTCCTTTAACCTAGGGTCACCTTGCACAAAACGCGATTCGTCCAGCTGGAGGAGTAGATGTTTTGGGAAGATTTCTGCTCTTCAGTTCAATTCAACTTACAAAATGATGGTCAACTTGTGAACTTCAAATACTTGAGCACAGAGACGCATCAATGAGTGGTTTCGGAAGGAGAAGGAGGGGACTTACGTATAGTGTAGGCAATCGACATCTAGGGAGTCGACTCTCGGATATTCGAGGCTAAACTTAATTGAAGGTGCAACAGGATTTGATGTTTTCTTAAAAATAATTTTTTATTTCTCCTGAATATAAAATTTATTTGTATTCTTTGATTTATGTTTAATGTTTAGAACGTTAAGAGTTGGTGTATTCACTGAATTCCGTTACAGCAAAACGTTAGTGAATTCTATATTTTTGAATATGCATCATTGGCTTTGGGGGGGGGGGTGCTGAAGCCTCATAATCTCCTCCTTCTCCTCCCCTTCCCCTCAGATCAGCGACTGCTGAAGCATCATTCCAATGCAATGTGTTAACATGCGTTTCCGTCCAGCAAGACCAAATTATTTATCACATTGAAATTGATTATTGTCGAGAAAAATCATCTAGATTTCAGAAACCAATGAGATCACTTTGTAATAAAATGTTTATATAAAGATTTATATTTCACATTCACAACATATATATTGAATTCACAACATAAATATTGAATACTTTAATATCATGTGCGTGGATAAGGCAATGAAGATATGGTAATAAGAGATGAAATGTTTTTCATTCTCTTCTACGTAATCTTTTCCTTGTCGTCAAACTTGGTGAAGACTTATGCATTTGGGTCTTGAAAAGCATCGAGACTTGAGTGCCTTCAGTTAAAAGAAATCTCGCGTAAAATATGTATTTCTTTGGAGATATCGTTATCATTACAGTTTCGAGTGAATTTCCAAGACTCCAATTTCCAAATTCAGAAAAGAAGATCGTGGAAACGTGTCACATTTTGAATGGAAAGTGACAAGTTAGTTGCTAAAACAGTTCACAAAATTAATCTCAAAATAATTACTAAAGTCGAAGGATATTTCTATAGGAGGGAGTAATTAGGAATATTCTATTGAGGAAGTTTTAAGAACTATGCTTCTGGTTCTGTTGCACGTGAACATAAGCAGAGGAAAGAGCTCTTGCAGAGCAGACTTAAAACACACTTGGTTCAGAACGCCCTCCACTCCGGAGAAATAATACGAACTTCAGTGTTTAAGTAAGAAGTGGAACAAGAGATTAAGTTCTCGGACTTTCAAGTCTTTATTAAAATTTATGTTGACACTGGCTAGCTGTTAAACCCGATTCAGTTTTAATGTGCCTCTCATTAAAGAACGGACGAGAAATAAATTCTTCTTTTAGTAATGTTCCAGAGTGAAAGAAAGGCTGAACTTGCACAATGTTGGAAATCTCGCATTTTTTCTGAAAATCATTAAATGTAGCAAGGTGTCAGAGTGTGAGCTAAAGGGCTGCCAAAGTGCTTCACGTTCTGGTATTCAACAGCATTCTGTTGTTTCCAACGGACAACTACCTCCATAAAGGAAAAAAAATATGCTCACTGAAACTATATTACTTTTAATTAGGTGCTACAACTTGTGGAGCAACTGATAACAATGCCTTAACTCCATAAGAGCTAAGTAAAAATAGGATGTTAACACGAAATGTTAATCTTAATTCATTGGGGTCATTCCGGTTTTTGTGGAATTTACGAATGCGGGATTTCCCTAGTGAAGTAAAACTTAACTTCCTTTCACCAAGCTCTTACAGAGATAACACATTTTATCAATTGCTGCACATTTCACATGCAAAAATTTGAAGTAACGCTTCTTTTACGTCGTTTAAATGCCGACCTATGAATTATATTTAATATTTTCAATACAAGAATTGCGATCTTATTACTTGTGATTCAAAATTTTAGGTGATATTTAATATAATAATTTTTATTTTATTTTTAGTTTAAAGAGAAATCTTTCAAGTTATGAAATTGAGTTCAAGGATAAATTGAGTTCTTTTTAACTTCTTTTTATGTATATCTGAGACGAACGTACTTTAACGAAGAATCACTAAACCATGTAGAGCAGGTTTTACAGTTCCAAGTTAATTTAATCTAAGTACATTTTCCTATTAAATTTAGGTTCCATTCTATTTCGACGCTTTTCGTCCGATAGATTTTACGATTTTAAGTGGAAGAAAAATCACTGAAAATTCGAAGTTTGATTGCTTCCGTAATATTCCATTTGATGGCACTAATGAATGATATTGCGTAAATCTGATACGATGCGATTGAACTACGAGTATGATATACACCTTATTGTAAATAGCTATCAAAGTTCAGTGAAAATCTCAATGAAAATTTATCTGAAGCAAATGTAATAAACGGCTGTTTGATTACCGTAATATCAAGTGAAAATACGAAATTTAGGATAAATTAACTGCAAGCGTAGGGAAGGAGAGATTTATTTTGAACTTTCGAATACCCAAATGTATTATAGTAATTTTATTTTGTCCCAAAACTCAGTTTTGTTATTATACAAATAGTCTCTTCAATATAAAATCGCCACACAAAAGTATATCTAAAGTGCAACAGCTTTCTTGTAATATTTAAAGGTGTAATGCCAGTTGAAAGTCATCCATTATTTGCGATGCTATGCAACTCAGATACGATAAAGAATTTTGAGACCGTAAACGCATATTACCGTAATATACATGCGAAATGGCATTTAGAAATTACGACCTGGTGTTAAAGCATTAATGCCGTTGGGCTTTTGCAATGTACCTCTTTCACCTGAGTTCATACTGGTTTAGATATATTTCGACATACCACCCGAAATGTAGCTGATGATTACTTGCGCAGAAATGTTCTGTTAAATTCCATGAATGTTAGGTTTGCTCTTGTCTGGGATGCTACAAACCACAAAAAACCTACCCATTGAAGGGCGAGAACTATTTCAAACATTTGCGCTGTTTATCAGGTGCGTGGCAGTAGGTTTCAATTATATTCTAGAATGTGTTACATGAACACATAAGCTATTGAATCAGTGCGTTTGCTGCCCCGTATCCTTGAGTCAACATAATTGTTCAGAATTTCTGAGTTACAATGCATAGCTTCGATTGTAAGTTGCAATGTATGCATATCAAAATTGATTTCATAAAATATTAGATATACTTTCCAGCAAAAAAGAATAAAACTTGTCTTTTACAATAGCAACAGCAAAAACATCGAATATAAGGCAAGCCATGAACCTATACCGTCCAGACAAAAAACCATTTTAAAAATATTTTCTACCTGAAAGAGAAGAATTATCAAGAAATATTTACAGTTAGCCTTTGAAGGATATAATAAATTAAACGTGATATAAACCGAGGTACATGCTGATCAATGTAAATTACATAATGACTTGGATAATAATTCTCTGAATTGGTACTAAACTGGTATTCTGCCTTGCTTAAAAAAATATCTGCGAAAGATCTTTATCTACATTCGCTTAAATCTCTTCTCATTTCTTATTAAACTTATAATTCATTAATTTATTATTAAAAAGAAAAAATGGAATTGAAATGATTGTGACAGTAACAAAATATATTATACCAGCCACAGGTTGTCCACTTTTCATACGTAAATGTTATTATCTCCCATTTGGTCAATTGCATTGATAATTTCGTTTTTCGGACACGTCAACACGCAATTACTTCCATACGTGTATGGCATGTTTTAGTCTGGAGATGTAGCGGTGTTCCCTAGTAGAATGTGAGATCCAGAACTGACCTATTTACCGACTTGGGGGGGGGGGTCCTTTTCAAAATCACAGCCAGCAGGGTACCGTCCCAGCCGGTACAAATTCTAAGCGCCCATCTTGTCTGCCGACCTGGGTGCAGGTGTAGTAGGATACTGTGTAGGAGGAAATATTGTAATGTGTGTAAGTGGAAAGACCAGGAAAGGATGAGGAAGGAAACTTCATATGTGATCCATGGCCCTTTGATAATATAGAAGTTCCATCCAGACAGCGACTGAATTAGACTTTGCCAATTAGCTATTGCCAAAATTTAGAGTCAGATGGGACTCTAACACTTGGTCTTCCCTGATTAACTTGGCTATCCGGGAGACGCCGCGGCAGTACTACGCCCTGAGGAAGGTCGCAGAATGGCGACCGAAACGTTGGCACCTGTGCCCTGGACGCGGCGTCTCCCGGATAGCCAGTATCATGACTCACCGCGAAGCCTACGCTCTCACTAGGTCAGTTCTTGGCTAACTAACGAAACCACGGTTATTCTCCCTGTCAACGTAACTGCAGTGCCCTGACTTATCTGTTGATTTTGGTGAAATTATGACTGAAATTGTTATTACCCATTTATACTTCTTCCATGAAATATAAATCAAGTATTTGCATTTTTCAGTCAAAATTGAAATCGTTTCACTATCTTTTTAACTTTTTTTTTCAGTTCTTGGCTAACTAACGAAACCACGGTTATTCTCACATGACCAAAATCTAAAAAGCTTTCTTTCAATTTCTAAATGCACTGTAAATTAGTAACCTATACTAATATGAAGCACAATTTTTCAGTCTATTTCGTTTGAAAAATCGGCTGAACAGAGTGACGAGAATATGGCCTTAAACTGTATTTCGTGGTCCACAAGCGTGCAGGAATTACTTCAATCACAAATATTTTAGCTCTAAATGATAATAATTTATTCTGAAAAAATGCAATTTCGAAATGGCCCAGATTTTCCTAAATCAAGCATGAAAAGAAAAGAATAAGTGAGCATTTCAAGACAACGGATTGGTCTGAATTACTGTCACCTGCGCAGAAAAGCAGTCTATATTTATTTTTCAAATCAGCAGAAGGTTGTTACTAGAAAGAAGTAAAACAAATGATTTAAATATATATATACTGATGTATATGCAACAGAGGTCGCTAATGACCCGTAACGTTATAAAGCAACCATAAATTTAAAAATCAATATGGAAAGTAAGAAAATATTTTAATTATTCTTCACAAGCGATTCTTTGCCACAAGTCACCTAAAATGGTGCAACAAAATAACAAAAACGCTCAAGGCACTCCTATCTACATCAAATATCGTCCACATTTCAACCGAATATTTCCCGGCAGGATCCACGCGTGGCCGTCATCCGATTTCGCGTCACATTTAAGTCCACCGGCTAACACGCGTCACTAGCGGCATTCTGGGCGCGCGCAAACCGCAGCAAGGTGCGTCCTCGCGGCCTCGCGCGCGCCCAAATTGCCCAAAATGAGAGGCGAGCTCGCGCGCCGCGCGCCGCTCTGACTGATTACGCCGCAAACGGAGCATGAAATTCAATGAGTAGTGGTCCGCGTTAATTCGAACAATAAGCCCGCGATTCGCGCGCATCGCCCACGGCGACAGGGGCGGGGTGGGGCGGGGGAGGGGCGATGCGGGACTGTGTGGAAGAGGACGAGTTGCGGCCAAGTGGGGCGAGGTGGGACGGAGAGGAGCTGGAGGAGGTGGAAGAGAAGCGAGAGTAGGTAGGAGAGAGAGGAGCAGAACAGGATGTGAGGGAGAGGAGTGGGAGGAGGTGAAAGGGAGGAGAGCGAGAGAAAGTGGGAGGGAAACAGTGGAAGGAGTTATGAGAGGAGCGGGAGGTGGGAAGGAGAAGAACGAGAGGAGGTGGGAGGGCGAGGAGCGGGAAGGAAAAGGGGGAGGAAGAGGAGTGGAGCAAGGAAGAAGAGTGGGAGGAGGTGGGAGGGAGAGGAACTAGTCTACGTGAGGCGAGATGAACGCGAAGAGGGGAGAGTGTTGGGGCGCAGTGACGCAGGACGGGATGAAAAGGAGAGGAACGGAATGATGTGAGGCGAGGTAAAAGTGTGGAAAGGTCGAGTTGAGGCGAAGTACAGCGCGGCGAAGCTGGTCCGAACGGGAGGGAGCGGAGCGGGCAGAGATAGAACGGTGTGGGTGGGCCTAGACTGAGACGTGTATCAGAGCAAGGCGAGATGGGACAGGGTAAAGCTAACGAAACTGAGCGGTCTGGGGTGAAATAGGTCGATAGAGGTGGGAACTGAAAGGGAAGAAGATGAAACAGGTCAGGCGAGCGAGGGATGGGACGAGGTGGGCGGAGGAGCGATGCCAGTTGGGCAAGAGGATTGGGGTGAAATGACAGGTTAGGACGGAGGGGGTGACTGTAGGGCTGGACCAGACCGAAGTGTGGCAAAACGAGACCCATTCACACAGAGGGAGAGAGAGGACGTTGGAGGATGCGAGGAGAGCAACAAAGCGCTTCGGCTGGGAGCACAAGCCCTTTGACAGAGGAGCATGAGGGGCAGTTCCGGGAATCCGGGTGCTTGTCAATAACCCGGAATGTTATCCCTCATCGAACTCGGTGAATGATTGAGCGTCAATCGTGCTTATGGAAAACGTTTGTGTATAATTATTTATGGAACATTCATTGAAGTAGGCAGTAAGTGCGCAATTATAAGAATATCCAAATTGGGAACTTCGAAAAAAAAAATTAAGGGAAAAATTCAACATTCGCACAAGAGATTTCACACGATAAGACATTTTAATAGAAAATGATTGACAGGCCTTTGTGTTAAAGGCAGCTTATCGCGAGCGCTACTCTAGAGTAGCCTCTGGCTACTTCAAGGGGTTTGGTGGGAATATTTCTCTAAGTTGTTCTTACAACATTTCTTAAAGCAGTTCAAAACTCGGTTGATAAATAGTTATTAAATTAGTCAACTCTACACAAATTCTAGCATCAGTTCTGCTGATCATTTATGAATACAAGATTCCTCCCCATACTGTAGACCGTGGTTCCAAAATTAAATATGCTAAATTTGCTGAATCCAAATGATTTTTACCTATACCTTTTACCGATTTACCGATACCGATTACCTTTGGCTTTTCTCTCATTTTAATGACACAGGAGGTATACAGCTATATATATATATATATATATATATATATATATATATATATATATTATATACCCTTCATTTAAATATGAATTTTATCATATAGGTTTTACAATAAATAAAATGGAATTTACTTTGCTTTTGCTTCCGTTCTGAAAAAAAACTATTTTATTTTAGTTTTGAAAAGGGTTTTTAATTTTAGTCTCTTTTGCTTAAAGGATTCTTGAGTTTAATTTGTTTTCAATTGGCTTCAATGCGAAATATATCTAACAAATAATGTTAATAATATTCAGTTAATATATGTGCTCTATCAACATTTTTTAAAGCTCAAAAGTGTTCTCTTCACAACAAGGATTAAATATCATACGCGATACATTTTTTTTCGGTTGACGACCACATGTGAAGCGACGAAGTAACAAAAAAATCAGTGGCGACACAGTCATGGATGAGTAACAGTTCTGTTTCTCATCCACGAGCGTGACGGCACAGAAAGAATACATTTTTATCTACTGGCATGATGACATTTGGCTTCGCATAGCAAGTATAACCTTACACATGAATACTTGTAAATATCTGTAAATTGTGTCTTTCATGTGAGTAAATGGAATACCAATCCCCAAAAAGTCCCTCACACACAATCCTTTATCTCTGACGAAATTATCATCATCACTTTCTCTGTGAATTTGACAACTTTAGCCCTTTAGCCTTAGGGTTCACAAGCTTCATTTTGATGTTCGATTTCCGAGGCGCATGCACACCACGAATCTGCCGGACCGGAAACGGATGTGTTCATGTCTGCTCCTGCTAAACTCCGGCATCGTTCACCGAAAAGAAGCATGTAAATTGGGCCTTAACTGTCGTGTAACAATGTCGGCACTTTAATGAAATCTTAGATTCAATATAACAATTTTACAAAATTAAGGAGTGTTTTTATTGATTTTTTCGTGTTTCCGGGTGCGTTAACTGTTTTGTTCATTAGTCCCGTAAGTGTGGTGCATGTTTTTTTCTCGGGAGACGGCGATGATCTTCCCCCGCTGGATGGCGAGATCCGGCACCGATCTACCGTCCGCTAGTGGGGTTTCCCCCTAACCAGGACTCTCCCACTAGCGGGGCACCGCCCCAGCCTGGACAAGCTCTAGTGTCGAAAATGGGAGAGGAAAGGACAAGAAAGAGAAAGGACAGATCGCGCGCGGTCCGTGGCCCGTTTGGTAGGGTACTGCTCCGGCATTCGCCTGGTGTTGATCGGATAAACCACGGAAAACTACCGATCAGAGCAGCCGGCTGCTAGAATTCTCCTCCAGACAGCGCCTCAATTCGACCTAGCTGAAAAGCTAGTGTCGAAAATTCTGGCGCCGCCAGGACTCGAACCTAGAACCACCCGGTCAGAGGCGCTGCAGTGATATCAGTTGACACCGCTCCCAGTCCAAGAGCGTTGTTCTACACCATCAAGCTTTAATTAGGTAATATTAGATCCTTCTTGTTCCCTTCAAAAAAAAGAGAAAAAAAAACAAATACAGCGATTCAGCACAATATTTATAAAGTAAATTCTACCGCACAAACACACAAAAGGAAATAAAAGAAGAAAAGAAGGTACGTTTCATTACAATTATTTCTATTAAATTATAGTCTTTCACAAGGTCATGTTAGTACCATTGCCCCTTTTAACAACTTAGAAAAGAAGAAAATATACCGTCTGCATGCCGCCTGTCGAGACATTATCGACTAAAACGTATGCCAAATTGGTTACCACAGACACCGTTATTGCATTCATCAAGCAAATACGCACATTCAGAGCTGATTACTAGACACTGTCAACAGCGCACGTATGCACAAGCACTTCCAAACGCATCACATTTGTAGCGAGAGTTTCCTAAATTCCACATAAACACACTGTTCTAGTCCACAGCTCCGGTAGAACTCGAGGATTTGAACAAAGTTTTTACATATACTCCGTTAGTTGTCAATAGCAAATTTTTTCAGAAAATATGTGGAACGTGTTAAACTCGAAAAAAGATATGTGAAAAATCGCAGACGTCTTCGGAAATAGAACATCCATGTTCTGCAGAAGACACAGACCCAAGACGAAAACTAGTAGTGCTAGAGAATGGCAAAGACTTTTCCTTACTAGTTAGTTTCCTAATCTTTTTCGTCTGGTTTTCGGTTTTGTCCCCGTATCGCGTCCTGGCTGGTACTTATCGGCCTCAAGAATTATTTGTCACAATTTATTAATTTTTCTGTCGTCCACTTGCAGAATAGAATTTGTGGTGCCACAACAAAACATTGTTTGCGCTTAATTTATAACTCACGTAATTTTCGAAAATTTAGAGAGTTCCACGAAAATGAAACGTTGGCCGTTTTTAAGTGTCTTTTGCTCTGCCGAGGAATAAACTAAATAAAATTAAGGAGCGGGTTTTGTAAACAGAAATTTTAATTTGCCTTTTACTTTAAATATTACTGCAAGTACTTTGAAGCAGGGAAAGAAATACGTAATAATAATATTCTAACTACAGGTACAAACGATTTAAAAATGATGAACGCAAAATATAGCTTTATTATTCACTGAGAAATTTTAATTACTTTACTGAACTACTTAGATACATTATAGCGATTTGATATTTGAAACATGGAAGTAGTGGGTACAATTTTCACAAAAAGCAAACAGCATACGATTTCAGTAATAACACGATTCCAACGGCTGCACATGAAAAAAATTACTACGTACGTATTTCACTACAATGACACTTAAACAAGAACACGAACATGTCTCTCTCTCTCTCCTCTCTCTCTCCCTCTCCGTCTCTCTCTCCCTCTCCGTCTCTCTCTCCCTCTCCGTCTCT
Organism: Teleogryllus oceanicus; assembly: GCA_964035755.1. Classification (NCBI taxonomy): domain Eukaryota; kingdom Metazoa; phylum Arthropoda; class Insecta; order Orthoptera; family Gryllidae; genus Teleogryllus; species Teleogryllus oceanicus. Next base: position 33,273,145 of record CAXIVR010000002.1, read on the forward strand.
CTCTCCCTCTCCGTCTCTCTCTCCCTCTCCGTCTCTCTCTCCCTCTCCGTCTCTCTCTCCCTCTCCGTCTCTCTCTCCCTCTCCGTCTCTCTCTCCCTCTCCGACTCTCTCTCTCTCCCTCTCCGCTCTCTCTCTCCCTCTCCGACTCTCTCTATCTCCGACTCTCTCTTTCTCCGTCTCTCTTTCTCCGTCTCTCTCTCCATCTCTCTCCCCGTCTCTCTCCCCGTCTCTCTCCGTCTCTCTCTCTCTTCTCTCTCCGTCCTCTCCGTCTCTCTCTCCGTCTCTTTTTTCAATATTCCATTGATAAAATTCCAGGCGTATTTATATTTCACAGTGAATCAAAAGAAATGCATTATTTAATAAATAACATTCTGGTCATGGTTACAAATTCAATACAGAACTACTGGCGAATTTCCTAGATGAGGTAACTCAGAAAAATCCCATTGCCGATAATATTTTCAACAATTCGATAAAATGTTATATATTTGAAAATTTTTCAATTGACACGATAGTTTATTTTTCGTTTTCCTGCAATAGATATTTTTTTATTCTATTTGTGTTTTAAAAACACCTACATTGTTCAGCATTATTTTGATTTTGGGGCCCCAGATAACTTGGCCCAAATCAAGCTTTTGAAATATCATGGAGAATTGAACACTTTTCTATTGTGGAGAACTTTTCCGCAAAACTTTCCATAGTTTCTGCGAAAATTTGGTTCAAACATTTCAGAAAATTTGCCATTTCAGTTGAATTATACTCGATTTTGGAGAACTTACGGACATTTAAAATAACCATCATTAGAGATACTTTGAAGCTCATGTGTTAAGAAATGCATTGAACAATATCATCAAACAATATCATTAAAAAATATCAACGAATACATCTCTACAGTGAATGTTAACTACGAGAGAGACCAGAAAAAATAAATTTCTGTTTTTTTTTAAACAAAACAGAGTAACATGGCGTTTATGTTTAGCACTACACCTACCAAAAATGAAAAGAAAACATTTGGAGCCGTTTTTGAGAAAATCTTGATTTTGTTATTTTTGAAAATCGCAATTATTGCGCGCCATATTGCACGAAAACGTCTAAAATTTTCAAAAAAAAAAAAAAAAAAATAGACATAACATTAATGCAAGAACTTCTTATGGACAACAAATTTCTTTTGAAGGAATAAACTGTCTTCAATTTATGTATAGTGTCATAAATTAAAGACATCAGAAAAAAATTCTAAAGCTATGTTATCATTTTCCGGAATTCAATTGGACTTTTTATTGCATCAATACATGGTAAACATTGAGATTTCTACTCCACCTGTTCTGATATTTTCGAATTGAGGCAACTGGAATTATGCACTTTCGTTGCAAGAGGCAGCCAATGATATGTGTGAAAATCCACGTTTTGAGCGCAGCATAAAGGACTCTGCATAAGGGCATGATGAGTCGGAAAGGAAGGTGGGAGTTACAGCAGCGACTATCGAGAGGGCGGCAAAGAGGCAGGGGAAAGAGGAGGGCGGCAAAGGAGGGCGCAAAGAGGAGGGGCAAAGGAGGCGGGAAAGAGGAGTCGGGCAAAGAGGAGGGCGGCAAAGAGGAGTGGAGGCAAAGAGGAGGGCGCAAAGAGGAGGGCGCAAAGAGGAGGGCGGGCAAAGGAGGGGGCAAGGAGGGCGGGCAAAGGAGGGCGGCAAAGAGAGGCGGCAAAGAGAGGGCGGGCAAAGAGGAGGGCAAGGGCAGAAGAGGAGGGCGGGCAAAGAGGAGGGCGGGCAAAGAGGAGGGCGGGCAAAGAGGAGGGCGGGCAAAGAGGAGGGCGGGCAAAGAGGAGGGCGGGCAAAGAGGAGGGCGGGCAAAGAGGAGGGCGGGCAAAGAGGAGGGCGGCAAAGAGGAGGGCGGGCAAAGAGGAGGGCGGGCAAAGAGGAGGGCGGCAAAGAGGAGGGCGGCAAAGAGGAGGGCAGGCAAAGAGGAGGCGGGCAAAGAGGAGGGCGGGCAAAGAGGAGGGCGGACAAAGAGGAGGGCGGGCAAAGAGGAGGGCGGCCAAAGAGGAGGGCGGCCAAAGAGGAGGGCGGGCAAAGAGGAGGGCGCAGGACAGGAGGCAAAGAGGAGGGCGGCAAAGAGGAGGCGGGCAAAGAGGAGGGCGGGCAAAGAGGAGGGCGGGCAAAGAGGAGGGCGGGCAAAGAGGAGGGCGGGCAAAGAGGAGGGCGGCAAGAGGAGGGCGGCAAAGAGGAGGCGGGCAAAGAGGAGGGCGGGCAAAGAGGGCGGCAAAGAGGAGGGCGGGCAAAGAGGAGGGCGGGCAAAGAGGAGGGCGGGCAAAGAGGAGGGCGGGCAAAGAGGAGGGCGGGCAAAGAGGAGGGCGGGCAAAGAGGAGTGCGGCAAAGAGGAGGCGGCAAAGAGGAGGGCGGGCAAAGAGCAGGGCGGGCAAAGAGCAGGGCGGCAAAGAGGAGGGCGGGCAGGGGGGGGAAGGGAAGAGGTGGCCGTGAGGGCGGAGAAGGCTGCGGGCCGGGGCGGTCGAAAGCGCGCAGGGGTGCGGACAGCTCCCGGGGCGGAGGGGGGGGTGAGGGACAGACCTAACGCGGGCGGTCACCCGCAGAGGCCGACGCATGTCACCGCGGGGACACAAGGGACGTTTCCGGACTCCCGGCGCTGCGGGATGTGCAGGCGGCGCGGCCGTTGGGCGGCAGAATGACACCAGTGCGCGACGCTGGCTCGGAGGCAGCGGGAGAGCAGGACATGCAGGCGGACTCGGCCTCGCACTACACGGTCATCATGAAATGGGTGCTGAGAGGCTGACACGAAAGAAGTTGAATTAAATTAATATTTTTCTAGAAAATGAATTGAATTACGAGACTTACGGAAACGTTGAGTACAGATATAATGAGTACACCCAGCATACTTTGTAACTCCCATGGAGGAAGAAAATTAGTTAATGGTAATCTGTACAGAATAAAGGTATGGATAACAGGCAGGAACAATAGAAAATGAAAGGGCACGATAGTGAGAAAGAAAATACTGAAAAATATCCTGTCAAAAAGCACTAGTGTGTAGTAGTTCCTTCAAGAGCAGAATAATGAAGTTTTATACGTTCGTAAAGAATATTTTCAAAGATCAAAGATACATCAGTCCAGTTTCTCAGATATAAGGAGGTGGTGTCTATAATGTATTTAATGAAGGTATTAAATGATTTTCATTTAATGAAGTGTTGAGAGTGTAAAGAGAGTGCTGTTTCTAGTTGCTAGCGCCGACACTTCCGTTGCAAAGGCAGCTGCGGTGCGGGGACGACTGCAGGGGGGACGTCGTGCGCTAAGACAACGCGGAGGCGCTGGCGGGGGCGGGAGCGGAGGGGCGGAGGCGGAGGCGGAGGCGGAGGCGGAGGCGGAGGCGGAGGCGGCCGCGCGCGCCGTGGAGCGTCGCACCACTCGTCAGCGCGCCGCTCGCCCGCGGAATTGCGTCATAGCTCCTGGTGCGGCGACGGACCCGGAACCCCGCGACGCACGCCTGCTTCCTGCCACGCACTCGCTCCGCGACACGCTCGCTCCCCGACACGCTCGCTCCCCGACACGCTCGCTCCCCGACACGCTCGCTCCCCGACACGCTCGCTCCCCGACACGCTCGCTCCCCGACACGCTCGCTCCCCGACACGCTCGCTCCCCGACCGCTCGCTCCCCGACCGCCTCGCTCCCCGACACGCTCGCTCCTCCGACCGCTCGCTCCCCGACCGCTCGACTCCCCGACCGCTCGCTCCCGACCGCTCTCCTCGCCCCGCTCGTCGACTGCTCGACTCGCTCCCGACTCGCTCGACTCGCTCCACCTCTGTGACCTCTGCGTGCATCCCGACTCGCCGCCCACGTCGCGCCCGCCCGCCGCGTCCCGCTCCTCCCGTCGCCCCTGCACTCGCTCCCTCCCCTGACTCCGACTCCCCTGTGCACTGCCCTCTCCGCACTGCTTCGCTCGCCATTCGCAATCTCAGTGTGCTGCCATGCTCGAAGGACAGCCACGACGCACTCCAACCTGTCCGTCGTCCTGTCACAGCGCACAGCATACACTGCCCGTTGCCCGCCGCCCGGTGCATCTGGACTTGGCCCGCCGCGTCTCGCGCTCTGGCCTGAGACGGTTCCCCTTGCTGCCATGCTCGAAGGACAGCCACGACGCACGCGACCGCCCTGCCACCTGCAACGTCAACTCATCACCGCCCTGCGACATCTGCATCATCCGTCTCGCTCGCCTCGCTGCAGCCGCGTACTGAATCGCCGGAGGTATTTCGCGGTCTCCGAGTGGCCTACAGATGCGCTCGCCCTCCACTCAAGCTGGTCCCCACACGCACTCGCTCCATTCACTATACTTCGCCATATTTCATCCTCAATACTGTAGTCCCTGCAGTGATCACTGAAACAACTTCACTGTTACGAGAGGAGGATACATTCTTCATTGCTGAACATTGCATCCCCTCCTCTCCTCCTCATCCTCGTCTCCACTTCTTCTATCCTGAGAATGCGAAGCAAACATAGTTAAAATAAGACATGAAGCATTGCAGCTACGCTCAGAATTGAGAAGATATGGACAATGATATATTGCTTTTACATAAAACCGTAAATGAAGACTGAGGTTGGACACCAAATGTCCCACACTTGCAATTCATTAAAACATACTGTTTTCAAAAACTTCAACAAGTCTCTTATTAGTAACATTGTCAGCATTTATAACATTAAAAGTGAATTAAACGGCCTGTAACCAACATCAAAACCACAAAAGAGTACCGTATGAATGATGTGATAGTTTAAGTTTCTTCTTCAGGATAGCCGCAATGTCCTTGCAAAGTTTGGTAAAGATTAATACAACACAAATTCGGCATATAAATAATTTAAATAATATGTTGGTAGATGCACCACAATCATTACTTTTTGCCTGTCGCTATGAGCAGATTGGTTCCTAACATGTTGTGCCAGTCACTAGTAGCACTGCGTAAGATAAAAAAATTAATATAATAGAAATGTACTTTAAAATAAACTAAAAGAAAATTGGAGTACTTTATTAAAATTTGAACCAATTATGTTAATAATAATAATAATAATAATAATAATAATAATAATAATAATAATAATAATAATAATAATAATAATAATAATAATAATAATAATAATAATAATTTTAAACACTATGGTTAATATAAATTTAATATTTTCTCTCTTTCACGAGATTGGAGACGAAATCCGGAAACCCAAGAATTTTGCTAGTAGCATATTAAAAATTAAATGCAACAATGAATTGGAAAGATTTGTCGCTTTACACATTTCTGAACTCAGTATTATTCAGATATCCCTTGTGTTTTACGTGAAACACGATCTCGTAGTACCGTGCCCAACTCAACATCAAGTAGACTTCCCTCTAATGCCGTCCGGCGTTTTCAATGGAACACGATCATCCGTCCAAACCTGATTTATAGATCGTGTCACATAATGTTCTCCGTTAGGGAAACACTCTCACTGGTCAACCATGAATTGGTTTACTGTGCTTTCCGAGAATGTTCCGTCGTTTGTTTGTTTTTTCATTATAGCTGCCCCGCATGTTCCACGGGGCCCTGGTTTTGAACAGAAGGCTTAAGCAAGTCACCGGCAAAATTTATGTATGGTCGGCTTCATGAAAGAAACATTTTAGGATGAGTGTCCAGATTAGATGGTACACAAAAATGTAGGTATGGTGGCCGGAAGATGTCATCTCTGTTTAGGCTTTATATTGCGTATTAAATAATTCCAGCTCGTCCGTTCTACGCACCGCTGCAACGAGTCTCTAATGCGAACGTGTTTTTCTTACGTTAAATTTCGTACGAATGTCGTGCATCTCTTACAATGCTGAATTTCATGCACTGAGTTATTTCTATGATTTTATGACAGAGGGTTCAGACAGGAATCTACCTTCGAATACGAAAATGACATCCTGAATGCAACTTTGAGACACCCCCCCCCCAAAAAAAAAAAAACTGATGCACGTTTATTTCACTATTAACCAAACGACATTATTGCCTTTTAGTGAATCACATGAAAAGTTTTGTGGTACATATGTGGCTTTCTTTATGACTCCTTATCTCCTTGCGGGAGATGTGCGAAATGCAAACAAGAGCATGGTGATTGCTAGCAATCCCGGCGCCGCTGAGCGAGCGAAAATCGAAATTTTCTAATACAGCACGTTTCTGTGATTTTAAACAAAGTGCATTTTGTGACATTTTTTGTAATATGCATTACACTCTTGGAACAAGGAACCCGAACAGTGGTCGAGACCGGGATCAATACTGTCTCATTCACTCCATTCATTGACGCTCATTTCGGTCGTGAACTGCCAATGTTTTCTTTCCCTGCGCGACTCCTGGTTCGTTTCAGAGCAGCACAGAGTGCGGTCCCGGCGAGAGGCTGGTTCTACAGCTGTCGACAGCTGAAGCGACCGACGACGTGGCGGCGTGTGTGAACCTCCGGCGCTCGGGACTGCGGCGTTGCTGTTCGCCGCCGCCCGCTGCGGATGTTAACAAGTACTTCTGGATAGCCTCACTCGGGGGCGTGCTGCACCCCATTCCACCCACACCCTCCCTCGCTCCCTCCACTTCCCTCACAATCTCTCCCCCTTCACCCTCCATCCCACAAGCTCCCTGCCTCGCACTCCTCTTCCTCCTCTCCTCCACACATTCCCTCTCCCTCACTCTCCCTCCCACACTTCCCTCTCCCCCTCACTCTCCCTCTCACAAGCTCCCCCTCGTCATCCCTCTCCCCCTCACTCTCCCTCCCACAAGCTCCCTCCCTCGCATTCCCTCTCCCCTCCTCACTCTCCCTCCCAAAGCTCTTCCCCTTCCCTTCCTCTCTCCCTTCAGCTCCCTCTCATCCTCCCTCCTCTCTCCCACAACTCCCTCCCTTGCTTCCCTCTCCCTCACTCTCCCTCCCACAAGCTGCTCTCTCCTCATTCCTCTTCCTCTCACTCTCCCTCCCACGCTATTCCTCGCTCTCCCTCCCTCTTTTTCTATCTCTTTCTCTTTCCGACCCTCTCCCTTTCTCTGCTTTGAATAGAGATTGTAGGAGTACGCACGAGAGGCTTCTGACATTCATTCTGACACGCCCACATTCGCAGCAACATAGAGACGGCCAACGAGCAGGGAGAAACACGAACATCAAAATTAGGGCAAACCAGATTGAATTTCAAAACAAACTATTCACAGCTGTGTGATCCAACACGTTTCTATTGGGGCTAGGGGTAATTATAATATACTGGCGTACTCTGAGCATGCGAGTAAACATTTACACTTTATAGTTTTACAAATTTTATTAATTATAGTCTACGCTCCTAAATTGGAATCAGATTCAAAAGTATTTTGTTAGGAAAATTACGACAAAAAATGAAAAGCGTATAGAAGATTCTTGATAAATTAATACACTGCGCATTTGCGGATATTAGTAAATTGGAGCGAAAGTATACATAATAATGTAATCAAAATGAAAACCACAAAACGTTCTTAAACAGTTTGGCAATCTCACAAGGCGTACGATACATCAGTACTTTTAATTACCGTAATAGTTGAATGGCAATGCCATTTTGATACCCCAGAATACCAACAAGAGGTTGTGAACGTTAGGTCCCAGAATAAATTGCAATTAATGGGAAATTTTCTTTATTTAAGAACTATGATTTGCCCGAAGGAGAGCAATATGGAAGATAGGAGGACAAGATGGAAGCAGAAAAGATTTGAAATGGATGTAAGTGCAAAGATATGCAAGTAGGAAAGATGTGCAAGGTAGGTAACAGTTGGTCAAAATTTAAATAATAAATTTTCCAAGAAAGTTTTAACATTTTACTCAAAGGGCCAAATACGAAAATGAGAAACGCAATAAATTGGCGGAAATTAACAAATAACAATCAATCCAACGAAGTGGATAGAGCGGTTTCTACGAATTGGAATAGAATTTAATACGAATAAATATAAAAGTATTTAAACGAAGTAGTAGTATTTAATTATAATATCAACGAAGTTAATAAATACACACCAAATAAAATTCAAGAATTACAATGAAGCTTCTCTGATATATTGTTGTTGTTGTTGTTAAAAACTTTGAGGTGATATTTTGGCAAGACCCTGAATCGAGTGGTATGAGAAGATCATGGCTTTGCGAATTTTGATTGATAGATTTATTGGAGTGCTATGATTATTTGAGGAAACAATTTGTGTTATATCGAAGAGTGCGTATAAAAATAATCAAGAATAAACATTAATGATTGAATGTGTAAACGAGAGTTTCTAGTTGAATTTTTTATTTTTTGTAACGGTCAATGTATTATCAAAAAGAAGAATGTATTGCATTCTTTGAAATTGAAGATGATATATTGTGTACAAAGCATAACGAGTTAAATGTTTCAAGTGGCGAAAAGGTGGTTTGGGAATTTAGCGACAAGGCCTTGTAAGAGTAAAATATTAACAGAAAAGAGCAGAAAATAAGTATTTAATGAAAGAAAATGAGTTTTAGCAAAGTAATAAAATACATTTTTAAAATACGAAAGTTACGTTTGTTTAAAGTTCAACAATTTTAAACATTAAAAATAAGGAATAGTTGCATCATAAAGCTAATTTCCATGGTTATTAATTAATGCAATAGAAATTGATTTCGAAAAAACAGTGAACTGAAAGGATTATTATTTAGTGAATGTTGCTAAAATAAATTTTGAATATTAATGCTGAGAAGAATTTTATTCAGGATTCCTAGACGTAATTTTATGAAATCGCGTTATTTCTCAATTTTCTCCCAGTAACGATGAAAGAAATTTCACATTCAAACGCAGACAAACAGGTCACTTTGGCAACGTTATTGAAGACTAGTAGTCACCGATGTCAAAATATATAAAAGTGACTTAGAATTCTTTTAAATAAACATTCTGAAAAGGTATGCCTATATGCATAATTAATTCTTAATCAGTCAATACACTTTAATACCCTTTTTACGAACTCTGCAAATAATGCAAAATAGGAAGGAGAGTGTATCCAAAGGAGCTGTGGTCCTCCTTTTTTACATCTTGGACATTTTGGGCCAGTGTCATTATCCCATTCTCTTACGAATTGGTCTTTAACGGGGATATCAACCCATTTTAATTTACCTCACAAACTGAAAATTTTTAATAGTCATTAATCTACAAAAATTTGAATTTTGAAACAAACAAACAAAAAAACAAAGTTTTCATTTTAAATACTGCTGTCAAGAACTGTGATCGGAAGGAAATCAAAAAGGAATATGCGAACTAAATATAATTGGGCATATTTATCTGATGGAACCAACGAACAAGCGAACGCATTTCCAACTTAATATACTATTTAGTTTTGGTTATATTCCTTTTGAAACTAATTTTGTTCTAAACAATACATAAAACACAGGGTAGGTTGCTTAATAAAAGAGAGAACACGCAAGAATTTTAACATTCTACGCCGAATGCACGATTCCACATTTGCGGTCAGCTAGTCACGTTTGACAGTAGCCCCGCGTCCTAGACCCTCTCCATTAATTAAACTTCTACAGTGCTTGCGCGGATCAATGCAAGCGGAATGCCGCTGCAACAAAACGAGCAGAGCTCAGGGCAGAGAGACGTCATCCGCAACGGATAGCGATCTCATCCGCGACTGTCCCGTCAAATATGCACGCCGCGCCAAAGCCAAACAGCGCGGCGGCGGGACGGGCGGGGATGGGAAGGTGATACGAGAATCGCGCCAGGGGTGGCGGAGGTGACGGTGGAGAGGGGAGGTGGGGCGTGGAGAGCGGTGGACTGGACGGATGGATGGCGTGGCGCGGCGAGGGGCGTGGGGGCGCGTGGGCGGCGTGGGGCATGGTGCGGCGGGGGCAGCGTGGGCAGCGTGGTGGCGGGGGTGGCGTGGCAGCTGGGCGGCGGGGCGGGGGGCGGGGGAGGGGGTGGGGGGGGGTGGGGGGGGGGGGGTGGCGTTGGTGGTAGGGGTGATGCGTGAGGGCCGCTGCGTGGAGGGGGCGTGGCCGGGGCGGGGGCGGCAGGTGAGGGCGCAAGAGTGACGCCGCCGCGCGGCCTAATTAACTCGCCCATTAGCATGGAACGGCGCCCGCGGCGGCCGCCCCTGCCGGGAGCGCCCTCCCGCCGGCCACCAGGGGTGTCCGGTGCCGCACTCGTGCGGGTGTTGATTGTGGTGGGGTGGGGTGGGCCGTGTTTGTAGGGTTTGTAGTGTAGGTAAAGTCAGTGTGGTTGGTGACGTTCGTGCGAATGTTGGGTTTCGTGGAGGTAGAAAAGTCTCTAGGATTAATGATGTTAATGAGATAGGTGTTGATACAGGCCTCACTGAGAGAAAGAATTACTGGTATTGTTAAAGTGTGTGAGTTTTGTTCTTGGTGTTGATATTGTTGGTAGTGGTAATGGTATGGGTGGCGTCTGAGGCCATATTTATGAATCTAATATTTTGGAACTTAGCGATTTACAATTATTACAGGAGTTGGTCGCATCAAAGATAAATTTATAAACATTCCACATCGGTGTTCTTTCTGTTGTGAACATTTCTGAAAACAATAACAACAACAACAATAATAATAATAATAATAATAACAACAATAGTTAAAACAATTTATGCAATTTGACCCCCCTTCCCTGTTTTGTTGCCAATTTTGGGTAAACAGAAGGCTTATGATCAAGAAAAGACGATACACATTTCCTTTTTATTTGATTGTGTTCAATTTATATCATTTTCAAACATATTTTTAAGGTTCATATTTTTATGACCCAGATCTGTCAAAAAGTAAATATGAAAGACACCGGTTAGCACGACATTGAGCGTTTCCTCCCGAGGGAAACGATCTGCTCCTCTCGCCGTTTGCGGCACGAAGAGTGACGAGGCAAGCGGCCTCAAGGGGCAGCAGTTAGACAGGCAGACCACACACTGGCCGCTCTCGACTGCTGTGGCGGCGACAAGAGCGGTGCGTCACAGCTGTGCTTCCAGGACGAACGCAAAATGCAGGTAACGTCTGATCAGGAGTGGTAAAAATTCCCCCTTCCAGATTCGAAAAATCTACTGGGTTTCATTAAATATGATGTGAAGAATGTCATGCGTTGTATTTAGCGTTATTCTTTTGTTATACATTAGGTAAAAGTTAAGGAAGTTTTTAGAATCATAATAAAGTAAAATGCTCCCAGGTCTTCATTTTCGATTTCTCCAGACACGAGTGGGAAAAGATCGAAAGCATTGGCACTTCTATAGTGTACCCCGTTAATAGCCGACTGATACGTCCGCGCTTTTATTTTTCCGCTGTTGTTTACAAAATATTTGGCTAACACCGCATCTCGATGTCAAGTAGTATCACGAACAAGGATTTAGTCAAACTATCGTACGAAAAATTAGCAAGGAGTAAAATTTAAAAAAAATTATAAATGTGTTTACGATGTCGATATGTGACATTATAGCATTCCTAGGGCCAGATGCAAATGCTTACGAATAGCAAGAAAGGTAAAAGGGTGACGAAAGAAAGAAAACCAGAATGAAAAGGAAAAAAGGAAAAAAAAAAAAAAAAAAAAACGAACATTAGAAGAAAATAAGGGATAAAAATGTCAAATTATATCGGAGGATGAGAAGTAGAAAATAGAAGAGAGTATAAGGAAGATATACGCAATAAGATTAAGGGAAGAAGAAAGATGCGGAACAAAAGAGGAAAATTGTTCGGAAAATAAAACCAATACGAGGATCAGAATGAGGAGAAAAAGAGGAGGAAGGAAAAAGATGAAGAGGAAAAAAGGAAGAATAAGGAGTGAAAGGAAAAGAAAGACTAGGAAAAGAAGAAGAAGAACGGGAAGGGGAGAATGGAAAGGGCGAAGAAGAGGAGGAAAATACGGCGAAGAGAAGGAGAAAAACCGGGAGGAAAGTGGAAGAGAGGGGAAAAAAAGAAAAAAAAACATGGAAAAGCCACCAGAACAGTATGAGGAAAAGAAGAGAGTGGAAGTCGTTAAGAAAAAGCAGCAGCAGCAGGGCAAGGTGAGTGACGAAGCAATCGGCACAGACTAGCCCGTCCAGAGCCTGCGCCAGACAGCCCCCATCCTGGTGGCCTGTAGGGGGCGCTGGCGACGGCCCAGCGCGGCCGCCCGCCCGCCGCCCGTCCTCCCTCCCGCCCGTCCTCCCTCCTGCCTGCCAGCAGAGCGCAGGAAAAGCCTCCCAGGCGGCCCAAGTCCCAGGCACTGGGGCACGCAGCAATTCCTGAAGCAGATGGCGATCGTCTCCTTCCTCTCCTACCCTCCCCCATCCTCGCCCCCTCCCACCGATTCGACTCAGCTAGCTCGGCTCGCGAAATTAACGCAAATATTTGCTCCATTAGATTAATCCTCCCGCGGATACGGGACTACATTGAAATATTTAACCGAAGTTCTCGCAAAGACACTGCTCTGCCAAGTCAAGAGAGGGAAAAGGTGAAACTTTGATGATGTTCTAAAGCAAGGGATTGCATTTTTGAGACACTATGAATATTTTACGCCGTGCAATAATATATTCGTAAAAGAAAATGAAAAGCTGAAGCAAGATGAAGCGTCGAAAGCAGAAGCTTCAAATTGAAAAGAAACTATTCGAATCTGTTACCGGCGTCATCAATATATTAAAATTACTTCTTGTAAATATTTGTGTATCCCGAATTAAATTTTATTATAATATGTAAATGTCAGCTTTTGTTTTTTCCTAACATCAGAAAAAGCTCTTCATCTATCACACAATAAAATTCCATGATCTAGGCTATCCAAGTGACGCTGTCTTGAAGGCAGAAGTGCCAACGTTTCAACCATCATATCTTCTGACATGATTATTTGAAACGTCACCTGACCAGCCCAGATCATTAATCTGGCCGCGGAAGCCTACGACATCAATAAAACGCCATTTTAACAACTGGGCAGTTTAAAACTGTGAACATCTTTGTTTGCAAGAAAAAATAAAAAAATCTAAACGATTAATAGCTGCAATTTAAAATCGTGTTCTTTTATGCTTTTAAACAAGAGTAATATCCTCAAAATGCGAAAGAACAAAGAGATCTGAAAATACAGGAGACAGCTATCATCGGTTGGAACGTGGCAAGAGGCGATATGATGTAAATCCATGAAAGCGGCGCCGATTTACGCGGGAAATCGGATAAATTGCTAGCATCACAAGCGTGTTAAAGGACGAACACCTTGTAGTTTATGCATCTAATACTAAAGCATTATTGATATGTTCGGTAACATTTTCGGGGATTTGTCGATGCCTGTACCTTGATGAGTAATATTTTCTGTAGTCATAACACAAATAGAGATAAAATAGTATATCTTAAAGAGACAAAATCCACAGCTGAGAATAAAAAAAATTAATGGTGAATAACATAACTTCAACGAGCTAGCTAATTTAACTGGTACAGTAAACTAACAGCACATATTTTCTCAAATTATTTGGAATTTATGTAATTTTCAACATTTAATCTAAAATCAAATCTGCGCCATTTTTATGATCGTACTTTTTTGGAGAATAAATGAGCTGTTCAGAAAATATTTTTGAATTGCCTTTCTTCAGGCAAAATTACACTTAAACGACTTGCTTTTAGAAAAAATATTAATGAAATTATTAAAGAATATTTTCTTTAGACAGATATCATTAATGAAAAAATTACAATCAATACGGTAGTTTGATGAGTAATGATATTTTTCTACAATTTTGAAAATGCATTGAGTTCTCTTAAAAGACGCCAGCGCCATTTGCATAAGCAAATCGAGAAAAAATAAAGATATAATTACGAGACATTGAGAAAACACATATTTTAATTGCTTATATTTCACACTAACTCGCACGAAAACTACTCATCTTTTGAAAACTATTGTACATTATATTACATAAAGATCTATATTTGCAGAACAGATTTCAAGAAGAAACTATTGGTGCTTCAACTCAAAATTTCTCAGATTCTTTGTGACCTTTGCCTTTACGAGAATTCAAAAATCGGATATGCTCACATTTATAAGAATACTTTGATCTACTTGAAAAAGAAAAACCACTGGTATTTAAAAAAGAGTATATTTCACATTTAAAATTCTAATTTTAGAGAAACTATTTCAACCAAAGAAATGTTAATATATTAAGGAAGATGCCGAAAAATTTTACTTTTACAATTTTCGAAATTTCAAAGAATTTAACGAAAATCATATTGACGCTCTTTTATTGGCATACTTTGATCTCAATATCAAAAAGTAAAGAAAAATACGTTACCATTTTTAGATAATTTAGAAGGAGCTCTTAACGTTCACGTAAAGTACATCTCAAAATCAAAATATCCGTTAAACACAGACGAACAGATGGATGAATTGCCATAAACTAATATTTAAGTATCAATGACGGACAAAAAGTGGGTTCTGATAACAAAATATAAGGAAATAATTTAAATTACGAACAAGCACAAGACTCATCTAGTTTCTCATCGAAATTCCTCAAAACGGGATTTTCTGCCGAAAATCGTCACTTTCCGCTGTAGCATTACTATATTTTTCTTTGCTACATAAGTTTGCCGTTGCATATGGAGTTCCTCAAGGATCGATTTTAGGCCCTATTCTGTTCCTACTTTACGTAAACGATATGCCCTCGACGATTCGAAACGGAAGAACGGTTCTCTTTGCGGATGATACGAACATCCTTTGCAATAAAGAAACCGTAAATAGTACAATATCAGATTTTCAAATTTTATGTCTCTCATTTCAGTCAAACCTTAAATGGAACGTCCATTTAAATGCATTGAACACATGCAGTTTTCCATTTCAAATAAACAATTCTGTGCTCCATTGAAAATTAACAGTGTACCACTGACTGACGTTAAGGCAAAAAAATTTTATGTCTCTCATTTCAGTCAAACCTTAAATGGAACGTCCATTTAAATGCATTGAACACAAAATTAAGTTCATTATGCTACGCGTTCAGAGTTCTTGCAAATTCAGTCAGCCTTCATACTGCTCGTTGTGTATACTTCGCGAATGTTCATTCCCGCCTGAGATATGGCATAATATTCTCGGGAAATACATCTTATAGCTCCCAGACTTTTAGATTACAAAAACGAATTGTACGAATAATAACCAAATCCCACCCACGTGATTCATGTAAGCCTCTCTTCATTAATCTAGGAATTCTACCATTACCGTGTTTTTATTTAAGAATCAGTGGTTTTTGTCAAAATGACTTGCTCAAGGGCGGGAATATATTTTCAGAAAATGCCGAAGTCTATTAATATAACGACGTAGGAATCATATTCATCAGGTGACAGTATCAACAGCTCATTACAAAAAATGCACATACAATACATGTACATTATTTTACAACACTTTGCCAGATGACATTAAACGATTAAATTCGATAGAAAAGTTTAAATCCCAAGTGAAATCGTTTCTGCTGCATAACTGTTTCTATACAATTAGAGACTATACTGAGCATCACAAGAAAAGTAACATTAATTTTAACAATGATAGATAATCCATTATTTACCATTTGGACTGTATAAATGAGTATAAACAACCTGTAACAACTATTGTACTACAGCTTCCGGGTCAATGACCCCATCTCGATCAGATTTTTCGTCCAGTTTCCTGATCCATTGAGCAAATGTTGAGAAGGCCCCTTGTTTTGCTTCTGGGCATAAATGTAACTTCATTTTCTGTGCACTTCTAGAATTTAGTGGGAAATACAATTATTCAAATTATCGTTTCCATGTTGTCGGCAGGAAGTATTATTCCGAAGCACAACATGATAAGAGCAAAATTTATTGCTTATTTATCCTTGAAAATAGATATTATTACATGGGAGGTTTTCTTCTCCTTTAAATAAAGTACATATGTGACTTTGCGTGACGCAACAAAATTTTCAAAATTCAAAATTTAAGTAGTATATGACTTATTGTATGGATCACATAATTTTGAAAATGTGCACACATTTCACTTTTCCCCATAACACGTCATACGCAGTTTCAACTGTTTTTTGACGTAAAATAAATAAAGTACATATGTGACTTTGCGTGACGCAACAAAATAAAGCGAGTTCGATCAATGAGTGACAAATTGTTCAATAGAAATGAAGAGTACGAATACGATTCATTATCAATTGTTATAATTTTATAGTTTTGTAATTAATTTTGAAAAGATTTTAAACACTCCGAAATACTGTGAATGATTTTTGCAGAGAATTTGACGTTATTTGTTGGCTACCTGTGGAGATTTCGCTGAACAATGAGTGCGAGACGTAATGGCATACACGGAGCAATAAAGAAGTCAGACATTTTATGAACTCATAAATTTCTTCACGATTTCACCACCTGTTACTTTCTTTGCTCGTTCCACCACAAATGTGATAAACATTATTACTTCCAATTGCTAGATAGTACTGATTATCTTTCTCTTGAGATTCTTCGGTATCATAAAGCATTGTCCTCGAACCAGAGGAATATTTGGATGAAAGATTCTATGAACGTTTGTTAAAGTCCTTGTTATGAAAAATCTAAAATTGTGTTTACCCCTGATATAAGCAAGTCTACGTAAACAGCACTTTTCAAAATAACAAACCGCGACAATTAGCTACAACAGCCTCTCAACAAAGCAACACAAATACTTATTTCCAGAGGGGCATCCATTTTGCGAAAATATGAATCTCAGTCGTCTTGAAATCGGATAATAACTGCGCAACTTTTCTTGACCGATGACTTGCAGAAATGTGGGTAGAGTGAGCGTATGAGTTAAAACATCGACCACTAGAGTTTTTGAAGCGATGCAAACCTCGCAAGGCATTGCTGGTAAGTTTCTTTACCTTGGAAGCATTCTGACTTCGTTTGCCTGAAAGGAAGAATGTTGTCGAATTTATAATAAACATTACTTATCAACTGCCAGTCTAAATAATAGTAACAAGACAAACTTTCTTAAACACTTACAATTCTATAAGTCAACAATTCACTTGCAATATCTGTGGAGAGTTGATGAAAATATATTTTAAAAAATGCGTAGTTACATAGAGCATGATCAATAGGTGTCTTTGAATGTTACCTTTCTTACCAGGTGTTTCTGGGTAATTGAAAGGATTTTTGGTTCTTTTAATCATTACTCTCCGAATCGTCAACTTTCTTGCTTCGGTGTAAGTAGACGCCTGATCTGAAGCATTACTTAGAGAATGCATCAAAATGTTATTCTCTGTTACCAACGCGCATGTCTTAGCAATTTTCTCAATGCGTTTACCGTTATATTCTCTTACCTTTCTCAGAAGTTCGAGGTTTGAGATATCTCCCCTGAAGGTCCTGGATCTGTTAGTCACTGCTTTACATTTTTTCTTATTTAACGATAAATACTCTCACTCAAGATGTGTCGGGTGTCAATATTGCGAACGTTTACCTTCACCTGTTAATTGCATCAGGGATGGGAAGGTAGACCAACGGTCAAGAAAAGATACACGGGTAAGGCTGATATGTCAGAAGCTCTTTGTGTGGAGCATTGCCTTAGCTAGGTGAACTGCAAAAACTTACATTAATTTAATCATTTCTCATTGTCATTACTTCGAAAATAAAAAAATCTGTTGATTACTTAAAAATAACACTGAATAGCACAAGTTTCCATACTGACTGAAATGGCTGAGTTTAGCTGAGATCAAGCATTGCTGCTAGTGTCATAGTGATCTCGGACCGAAGGGTGGCGGGTTCTAGTCACGCCTCGGGCATGGTTGTATTTGTGTTCGTCCCTTCACCCCTTAACATGACCAAATCGTTTCATCTTCATAGTACCGTACCGTTAACACCAATAGTGGTCGCAAATGACGTAGATGTTGATGCGACCTCAAATAACCAATTAAAAAAAGCATTGCTGCTGACTACGACTCCGATCGCTAGGTCCTAGGGCAGGCATGACTAGGTCGTGGGGAAGGTCACTAGCTTACTAGACCTCGCACGCACTGCGTCCCGAGCAACTGGCGCGAGATTTAAAAGTAAGGGTTGAACAAATAGCTCAGTACAGTCTTTTCAAGAAGTCAGTTGACAGTTATTGTTCCAAATTAAACTATGTTAATTCCGATTTCCTCTACTACAGGAAAGAACTAATCCATTAAAATGAAATAATATATCAGTCAGAATTTAAATTGTCAATTGAGAGTCAATTGAAACATTTGAATCGAAATTATCTTGATTTCTTAATATATTTACTTAAGAAGGCAGTAATTGCTTTAATTTCCTACGTTCCAGTTTGGAACTTTAACAAAACTTCTTGTGTGTTAAAAGAGCTACCCCTTCGTAAGCGAGAATTTTTTACTTATAGATACTTATTCATAATACATCACATTGCAACATCCACGAATAACTGAATGATTTAATGAAATAAAAAAACACAGAACTAAAACAGGAAGAATCCGCCTTTCAAATATATTCTTGCCACTTGTTAGAACTGTTTACACAAAACTGAATTTAAAACGAAAATAAACATAAAACACTAAATACTAGTAAAGAATATAAGCATAATTCAAATCTCGGATGTTGGATAGACCAAATCTGGCTTCTTTTCGTATGTAGCTATTGCTGGTGCACAGCCCTTTCTGGATTTTGAGGGGAAATGAGAGGGGAATCAGCGGAAGTTGCTCGTGCTGGCGGAAGCTCCGGTCTGCCCAAGCGGACAAGAAGCTCACGCGGGCGCACTTCGACACGGCTGCCCTACGGTTCAAGTCCCGACAGCTCAACAGCAAGGTCGAGCGCGCAGCCTGGAGGAGACATCTAGCGGCTGGCTGCTCTGATCGGGAGTTTTCTGTAGTTTCTTCACTCTCAGGCGAATACGGGAGAGCACTTTAACGAACGACCTGCGGGCCGCGCACTGACTTCCCTTCCTCTGCCTTGCCTCATCCTCACCCTTTACTATCGAACCCAGAGTTTCTCGCTTTACACTTACATTCACTACACTACCATAAATGTCGGGAGGCCAGTCGGGAGCTTAGAACTAGTCTCAGCTCGACCTGTCACCTGCAGGCAAGATATATCTGATTGGATTGATTGATTGCCAGCGATTTCGGGCGCCTCAACTACTATGGTCTTTAGTCCCGTAAGTGTACGACGTGTTTTGTTGTTTTTTTTTTGCTCGGGAGGTGGCAATGGTCTTCCCCCCTGGATGGTCAGATCTGGCACCGACCTACCACCGGCTAACGGGTTTTTCCTAACTAAGTATCTCCCACCAGCGGGGCACTGCTCCAACCCGGACAAGTCCAAAATCCGCAACCGGCATGTTTGGTAGTGTAGTGAATGTTAGTGTAAAAGTGAAGATAGGATAAGGAAGAGGAAGGAAATATCGCACGCGGTTCGTGGCACGTTCTTGAGGGCACTGCTCCGGCATTTGTCTGGTGATAATCGGAGAAACCTCAGATAACTACCGATCCGAGCAGCCGGCCGCTAGAATTCTCCTCCAGACAGCGACTAAATTCGACCTAGCTGAAAAGCCAGTGTGGAAAATCCTGCCTCCGTCGGGACTCGAACCTAACACCTACCGGTCAGAGGCACTGCAGTAACATCACTGAGCCGCAGATTCCGGTATCTGGTTGGAGAAAACCTCATAAGCCTACAGTGCGTTACAACCAAAACTGTTCTCTGTTTAAATCGTTTTGTTTAGATATATGAAATAATCGTATTTGGGTCATTCACTATTACTCTCTTAAGCCATAATCGCAAGTTTTCTTAAATCAATTGCAAATTAGCTAAAGTAGAGTGACCCGTGCGTGTACTACGATTCGGAATGTTCACACGGCCTTCCTGCAACCTCACATCAACATTGGAATGAAGGCGATGACGAATCAGTGGGGACGTGGGGAGGTAGGGCCAATGTGTCTACGTTGTTCCTCCACGGATCAGAGATTCGACCCCTTGCTGGGTTAGAGAAATAGCTCTCAAATTGCGACAAGTTCCCAACACGCCTCACTGCTTTCTGCGAGCACGGATATTATGGTTCAAGCTTTCTCTTGCAATACTTTCCGTCGAATGTTATTGATTAGTGATTCCGGAAGCGTCATCTGATAAGGTCATTAAGCCCGTAGGTATAGCGTATGTTTTTATCGCGGAAGACGGCGGTAGGCTTCCTTGTTGGATGGAGTGATCCGGCGCGAGCTTCATCGGCTTGCGGGATTTTCCTAATCGGATTTCTCCCACCTGCTCGGCACCACCCAGCTGGGACATCTTCTAAGCCCCGACTGGTCTCCTGACAAGTGTGGTGATGTATTGCATGTGAGTGTAAATGTTGTAAGTAAGGAGTGTTGACCGAACAAGGAAGAAGAAGGAAGATAGCGCGCGTTTTCTGGCTCGTTTGTTAGGGCAATGCTCCGGGGCACAAGGCATTCCGACGCCCGCGTACCGGAAGTGAGACTTGCTACCTGACACGCTTGTGCCTATTGACGCGAGGTGTGGCTATTGCCGCCCCGCGCCGCCCCGCCGCCCGCGCCGCCCCGCGCCGCCCCGCGTCACCCGCCCCGCCCTTCTCGGCTCCACATCGCCCCACTCCACGCCACCCCGCATCGCCCCGCTTCGGCCACCCTGTTCCGCCCCGCGCCGCCCTGCTACGCATCGCCCCGCTCCGCAATGCACAGCCCCGCTCCGCACTGCCTCGCACCGCCCAGCCCCGCCCTGCCCCTCCCCGACCGCTCCGCCTCGCCTCGCGTCACACCGCCCCGCACCGCCCGCGCCGCATCGCAGTGATTTGGGGGCTCCCTCTGTGGCACCCCGTCCGCGCGCTCCATTAGTGTAACAAGGGGCATCAACCTCGCCGCGTTGCACGTTCCAAGAAGCTGCAGTGATTGACAGCTGCAGGCGCGTTTTGGGTTGCACAAAATTACGTTCATTAAACTGAATCTCACGTTGATAATTTTATTACATATTCATTGTATTTGTATTGTATTGTAAATGTATAGCTTTTGTACCTCTTCAGAACGAAAGAAGTGCCTTCAAATGGAGTGAAAAATTGCTGTATCTATTATTGCTCCGGCACTCGCAATTTTCGTTGACAAAGTGAATACAGTAATGGTTACCATGCCCCATTTTCTATGTTTCTTCAGGTTAATTCGAGTGTAAATGATGGAGGTAAAAGACAACCAAGTGTTGGCGCATAAGCGGCCAAAATTAACTCAAATTTCGGAATTCAATCATTTATAACAATTCCTTGGTGCTAATTAACAGTACAGGGCATACATTTTAAACGTCCTGCGATGGAATTAGATTTTTTCAGTAAAAACCGCGGGCGGCCTTCCAGCCTAGGAAATGTTATAAATGATAAAGTTTTAAGTACGGCGCAAATTTGAATTAATTTTGGCCACCTATGTGCCAACATCAAGTGTTCTCTATTCGCGGAAAAGGTACATCCGGTTCTGCTAATAGTAATATTAATGCGCAGAATATTGGGAAGCGTTGGGTTTAGCTCTATTTCTGCAGTGACTCTGATCGAAAGATCCTATGGTTCGAGTCCCGACTATGCCGATTTTCGTTACTAGGTAGACAGGTAGATCGAATTCAGCCGCTGGCTGGGAGAGAGTTCTAGCGGCCGGTTATTCCGATCGGTAGTTTTCGGTTTTTTTGAATGTCGGAGCAGCACCCTGAATAACTGACCTCGGACCGTTCACGATCTTTCCATTCTCTTTCATATCCTTTCCCTTCACACTTACTTGTACTACGGGGCGTTACCCCGCTGGGTGAGATTTCTGGAGGGAAAAACCCCGCAAGCTGACATCTAAGCTAACGTCGGACCTCACCATTCAGCGGGGGAGAAACACCGCTGCCTCACGGGACAAAACATGCACTACATTTACGAAACTAATGGCCATAGCATTTTAGGTGCCCGGAAACATCAATCAATTAATCACTTGGGTGATTCTAATGGTAATAATTACTATTACAAAATACTTTACTTGAATCTGTGGCACATGAATTCCAGCCAGACAATTGCGTCATTTTAGAGAAGGTTTCAACGAACGAGGGAGGGTCTGGTTTTCTCTTCTGTTTTGAAAAGCTCTAACAATTTACAACAAGGTACAGTTTATGCTATTTAAAAATTCGTTCATGTTTCGTCCTTGTCGAAACTTCAGTTATGAACATACCGAGACATCGATCATACGTACCTTGAATTGGGCTTTACGTTTTCGGGATTAACTAGATCAGAGAAACTTGAAAGAGTTCTAGTTTTATAAGTCTAAAATCTCTTTTGAAATAAATTGCGTTTGCAGAAATAATTGCGAAAGGCAATTTAAGATAAACCAAGTTACCACTTTCATCTACAGAAACATACTTGCATTGCTTTAAATAAGTTGAAATGGAAACATTGTTCATGAGGTATCACATTTACTTCTTTGGACATAATTTGTTTAGAAAGAAATATATATTCGATTAGGCATTTTTATTTTTCGAATATCACTAATATATCACGAAATATATAATAATATCACGAAATTAATAACTTAACAAAAAATCAGACGATTCTATAATAATAATAATAATAATAATAATAATAATAATAATAATTATTATTATTATTATTATTATTATTATTATTATTATGTGCAAACCAGGCCACAATATAATAACTCGTTGTGCATATTTTTATTCATTTTATTTTCAACACTGTTCATCATTGGGCGTAAATGTAACAGTATGAACTTTTAGGAAACAATTAACAGACGTACCTATCATTTATACTGGTTACTCTCGAGATAAAATATCTCAGAACCGATTCTGAAACAGATTCGTTGAAGAGTGGAAAATATCACTATCCCTCGGAACCGTACCGAAATATTCCTTCCTAAATAAAAGCTAAACAAAGAACGTTGCCAGTTATTTTCCGATAACGAACATTTTGGCAGAGGGTGCGACGATATGGCAAGCTATCGAGTGAACATTACGAATGCACGAAGCGGAGGGGGCCAATTAAAGAAAGTCGAGCTTTATTACGCTACGCTCGATAAATTCGGCGCCGTTCTGATCAGCACGAGGTGCCGTTAATGCGCCGCGCCCCATTGCTCCGCGGGGCCAAATGGAGCTTCGTCATCGATTCTGCGCCGAAACTCTGGTATCACCGCCACCTGTGTCCCTCTGATCGCTCGCACGTTAAACGTCCTACAACCCCCGGAAGCCCCACTTCACGGCACTCCGCGGACCGCAATCAGGGGGGGGGTGAAGAAATCTATTCACTCTGTAGTGCTGTTCTGATTGTCGAGATGCACTTAATACTCATTTGAATATTAAATACAACTTAGTGAGTGAAAGAGCCTTTCTGGACGGCCGAGAGTTCGAGCGCCTACTTATTCATTACCTCGGTGTTTAGGGTCACGGGTTCAAATTCTGCCCTGAGCCTGGATGTTTGTCACCTGACTTACATGTGTGTTACGTCGCAAATCTCTGTGCGATCTGTTAACACGGATGTGAGGATGTGGTAAGTAGGTTGGAGTCTGCACGCAGGAGTCCTGTTGGTTCCATTCGGAAGCGGGTATTATCTAGTTGGAGATGGAGGATATGTGTCTTTGGCAAAAAAAATATCAAAGAAAGAAATAAAATGTGGTGAAAACTGACATGGAACTCAAGGAACATAGTGCATTCTTGAGTCAAAGAGAGATTTTGTGGCATAGAGACATGCATAATTGTAGACGGCTTATAAAGTAAATCAATGGTCTAGTTTTACGTTTGTACTTGTAAAGAATTTCGTTATAGAATTATTTACGCTGTAAACATTACAAAGTTAAAGATATTGAGGAAATCACAGATAATGCTGTGAATTTAACTACAGTATTAACATTACAATCTAAACGTAATGTCCGTACACACGATGCAATTCGATTTGTCTCCGTGAAGTGTCATAGGTTTCATTGAAACTATCATCTCTTTCCTTCATTTATTAATTAGTTATCCCTCCAATTGGTAAAATGTGATTTTCTAATGTATCGCAACTGTTCATTGTTCCATACTCTTACAATATTTATTCCACATAAAAAGATATAGCCATTTCACAAAAAATCATAAGGTTCTGTAATATCAAGCAATGACTAAGAAATAAACATTAGAAACATGTTACTAAACAATATAAACAGGGTGTAAATAGGATCGCCAGTTAATGAATTGGAGGGTACAATTGTCTTCTTTGTGGATATAGTATCTAATAATATTATTTACCTTCCTCACAATTGTTTTAAATGAATTTTTCTACATTAAAAATGTGCAAACTATGACGACTCAAAACGTACTATTTGAAACAAGTTTTTGCACGTCAAAAATTGTGATTCTTCAACCAATATGTTACAATATATTCTGGCAAAGATAATAGGCAGTTGGAATAAATTTACCATATTAAATTTATTTTGAACGGTTGACAGATTGTGTTCACAATCATTTATCATCTCTCACAAACCAATCATTCATCTTCAATCATCTAATATCAACAAAATCTCAGCCCAAAAAACTAAGTAACATCATCCAAAGCAATAATGCATATTCGAATGCAGGGTCCAACCAGATAGAAAATTATTTTTCAAATGCCTCTGAGAAAACAGCAAATTTTATTCTGTATTTTAGGAGATATTTTGCATATTGCAAGTTATTTTGAAGATTAAGAGTAATTTTTAGTAACATCAAAATGTGAAACCAAAACCTAACAATCGTTTTCTCATTAAAACTCCTTAATTCTTTACATGGATCAGAAATACAGTTCCTCAGTAATCACGGCGTAAATTGGTTTTTTAGTTTCATAAGAATATCACTCTTGAATTCAACAATTACGATAAATTAAATTGGATTAAATTATTCTCCGTTGAAACTCGATACTTCAGTGTCAATATCGCTGCCATTGCAGGATCGTAGACAGGTACGACCAAGATTTCGAACCCAATCGGAGGCAGCTTTTCGATATTAAGTACGAAGCTCCGACGAATTCAACCTCTCTGGAGGACAATTCTAGTTGCCGATTGTTATGATCGATAATTTTTCATGTTTTCTGCAATCAATACTAGGCGATTGCCAGAGCAGTACCCTAAACCCTCGGACAACGGACGACGCGCAATCTTTACTTCCTCAGCTCTGTTCCTTTCACTCTCCTTTTCGCTCATCCGTTCAATGAAGGTGTCCACTGGGGTAATCACTTAGAAAACGATAAACTCAAAAGTAGTGCCTGGAAGTTCAGGCATTTATTTTACCTAAAATATGCAATTAAAAATGCATTTATTTTTACTAAAATAGGCAGGCAAAAATGCATTTATTCTGGCTAAAGTAGGGGTGCAAAAACACGTAAACAGTGATACAGTATTTAAAACGAATTATGTAAAAAATTAATAATTAAAATGATTCACATTTTTATTCAAACTCTAGAATTTACATTAGTACTTACGTTTAAAGAAACGATCTTTTCTCAGTAATCTTGATTGCACTGGACCACCGGTATGATTACTCTGAATTTGTTTCACTCGTGAAGTTGTCTCTTCGAAATGCTATTGTAGGCTCCCTTTTGAAACTTGAAAGGGCATCAGTGAAAGCGGAATGATATCTTTCATACCTTCATGCCTGTGTAATCGCCAGCACTGAGAATTGTATATTTTATACAAAGTGCTCTGTTCCCCAAAGGGTTCGGAGGCTATACTCAAAAATAGGAAGGATTGGATTCCTCGCTAGCGAACAAAACTGAACGGTATTAATGAAAAAATCACATATTCTCACCAGTATCATCTTCCTTTTTCATTTAGATTTTTAACACTATCTGGCCCTGGAGTCTCCGTTTCCTCGGAAATACAAAACGCGACCGTGCTTTCGTGATGTCCAGGCTTCCAGGTATGTTTCCAGCTTGATTGAGATCGGTACGAGGCGGAAAAACAACAAAATAATGACGAAATAGGTAGAGAAAGGCAAAATACCAAATAATAACAAAGAAAAAGCCAAAATGAAAATCTACTAAAACAAATCCAGACGTAAAATTGAGAGCTTCTTATTGTTAAAAGTTATAAAATCATGACAATAATAAAAAGTCATTTTGCCAAACATCTATTTTGTCTACTCGTAATCCAACACATAGTTCAACTCCGGTCCTCGTGAAGGGGGGGGGGGGACATCGTCCCCTCTGGAGTCTTCTGCAACTATTGATCTGAGTAGTTCGCACCCAGAATCAATTATTCCCACACTAAATTATTCAGAAGTCGCAACTACGAAATTAAATCTTATTTAGAATCCTACATTATCTCCCTAAACGGCGCTATCTTCGGTAGACAAGTTTTGATCACAGCGAAATCTCTAAAGGAGATATCGTCATTTGGGCGCCGGCGTAGACCCGTGTTTCGAACTTTACGGCCTGCGTGTTATTGCTTTATGGCCCGTGCGCAAACGATGGCGGCGCTGGATACCCGCGCCCGCAGCGGCTAGGTGCGTTTGTTCCCTCTAATTCAAACTGCAAATGGAAATATTGAGGAGCGTAGTCCGTAATTCTAACCCCAGGGGGCGAGGAGGGGCGCGACTGTGATCCTCAGGGCACGGCACAAAGTCCGGCGGATGCTCGCGGCTATAAAATTGCGTATGTTATTGCCGCACGAGTTGTTCCGGTGCTGAAATTCTATTTAATGATTTAAATTGAAAAAAAAAAAAACTCGCGTAGTTTTTTAAAAACGGCCAAACCGAAGTAGAAATTCATTACTGCACTACATGGCGCTAGCATTGTTTATTCTGAAAAGCAGATTTGCAGGGCTGCATCAGTATTTTTGTGGAATAAAAAAACCCGAGGAGGAACAATTATAATTTAATTCAATTCAATTAATTTTGGTTATCATTTTAATATAAATTACGTGCTTGTTAAAACGAACAATCATGTATATTGATAAATATAACGGTCATAGGATTCCGTGTTGTGTCGTGGCTCAATCTCCATAATATTAACGTTTTGCATGATCGAGGTTAAAATATTTATTAGAGTTGCAGAAAGTATTAAGTAATCTATCAGTGGGGTGAATATTTTCTTAGAAACTTGTATTGTTCGACACGAACAGTACGTATTAAAACAACCACTATGCACCGAGAACAGAAAAGCAGTGTCTAGTGACAAGACGAATTAAAACTAAAAATTTTCAAAGGAATTGTATGTAAAGATAATAAAAGAAAGTGACATATCTGCACAAATATTTCGTCAAATGAAAGTATGCACTTTCTACATAATTCAAAGTAAGTAAAAAGAACTGTTTGAAATTACCGCGTATTTAGGCTTATAACAAAAAAAATTGTTCGTAGAAATTCCAACAATAGTGAATATAACAATACGTCATTTCAATTTTTGAATAAACATGATTTTAAGGTTAGGACAGCCTACTCTTAGATTCCGCTTATCATTACAATATATTATTCTTGTTTTAAATATTCTTTTAAAATAGCTTCATTTTTCAAACAAGAGCAAATAATATTTTCTATACGTGACGTTATAAATTGAGAACTTTAAATAGCGAGCATGAGTAGTTGGAATAAACGACTCACCAGAAAGAAGTCGCGGTCTACCGATTCCAAGCTCAGGAGGGTAGACCTTAATAGGATAATTCATTTCCTTAGGTTTATTAGATGACAACCTTACCACATGCGCTAATCTTCTCTTAACAGAATAATTGACTCGGAAAATAACTGTATTCCATAGCATAAGATTGTGATATTCGTTTAAGCCTTCACTTAAGTTATCCTCATCACAAAAGAATTCAGCCACTTCAATAAAGTAGGCAACTCCAAAAGCATATTTCACAATTTTAACGAGAAGCACGCATCCGTACAATAGAACACTAAGTGTGTTTTGCAGTATTAAAATTAATTAAATTAAAATATTATATTCATATGTATATTCATAATTCATATATATAATTAATATTTCTGAGAATGAGGTTTCCTTTTCCGAAAAATTATAATTATATTGATAATTATTAGTTTTGAATGTCGCCACACTGCAATTATACTCGTACGTGTTATATAGTATCTCGCAATCACTGCTTTGCCTTCCAGGGATTATAAACAGAACAAAATAAAGAACACCAGTATTATCGGCAATGTATCATCGTTTTAAACGCCAAAAAAGTATTACACAAGTACAACAAATAATGAATCTAATTGAAATTTATGAACGCCTGCTTCGTTTTCGTTTACATACCTCTCTTAATTTTCCTGTAAATCCGCTTAAGTTAATTGTTAATTTACTCGAAGAACGAGGCCCCTCGTTATTTTGAGGCTCAATCCGTGAGCTCAAAGTTTGCGATTTCATGGGTGAGTTGTGAGAGTTGTTAGTTGTGAAGAACCGTACATCGTTCCGCCAGCAAATACCCATCGTGTACCCACGTGCAAAGACTCCGCAATTTGTCACTAGATATTATCGCTGAAATTCCGCAAATTTTAGTCACAAATTAAAACGTGTCCATCTTCCATAAGCTGCTAAAACTACACAACACGTATGACACCGTTACTTACAAAGTACACGCGCTCACGGCGAAAGTGAAAGACTAAATGAAGAACAGAGACGAAATTCAATTCGAAGTGGAAATCCAAAACGATTCATATTTCGTTTGAGTTTTTCACAGAAACAAAATCAATTCATTTGTTCATTTTCTACCAAACTGACATAATAATGTAGAATCATTAAATTAACATCAATATATTGTAAGAAATTAGCAATTATCGGGCAGTAAAAGTATATTCATCAAGAGGTATCTGTTTTAGATGTTATGGAAACGCTCTGTAAATGGACAAAAAATTAAAAGATAAAAAGCTGCCCACTAAAATTTTGCTACAAAATTCTCAAGCTAATTATTTTATGTAATTTTTGAAAGGTCCTATATAATTTTTAGGCAGACATTTATTTTTTTTAACTTTTATTTTATAGGACCTTTGAAAAATTACACAAATATAAAAAACGCATTTGCAGTCTTAAACAAATTTTATAAGAAATTTAACTTTGTAAAGCTAATTATTTTATGCACGGATATCAGCTGAATTTTTTTATTCCTAATACTTCTATTGCTTTTCACGGAAGAACTTACAGGTGTTTTGCATGCCGTAGATATTTTCAAAAGGCAGTTCCTTATGCATGTTGGCGTGTATTAAAAAAATGAAAGGACTATTTAGCGCGTGGTATAGTTTATTCTTTGATTACTCGTGAGAAGCCTTAATATGAACTTATGACTATGACTGCTCCTCTCAGAGAGCCAGGAGCAACATCTTTTTACATCATTCAATTACCTACATTAAATAAACGATTTATCTCGTATAAGCTCTAGAGACCAATTTGTCTCAATGAGGCTTCTACATTTTTTTAAAAAAATTTTTATTGCCGGAGAAGTGCTAAGTAACCTTGACTTCCGTAATCTTTTTTCTTCATTGTCTAGTTTAAGACCGGGAATAATGGGTCCCCAACGAACCTTACATGGACTTCACCTCCCCCCCCGCAAAAAAGAAGCACAGTGAGATAAGATGAAATAATTGGTGCAAGTGAACCACGAGCAACAGTGCTTGCTCACAATGAACATAAAAATAATTTTCAATATCTAACAGTGATATGAAAAATTGGAAAAAAATGCAATTTAGAGTATTGAAAGAAAATATAATTAGAGGAATATCTTTCAGACACCTACCTGTAGATGATAACTATGTAGTCACTTCACAGTAGATATAAATCCATTGAAACATTGAGCACTTTCTTCAAAGAAAAAAAAACCGCTATTTTTAACAAAACCGACTTGCAGAAACGTATCAAGTCCTCTTGCGCACGGAAAATTTTTAGTTAAACAACAATACACATAAACACAAACTTCAGGCACCAAGCTACACAAAATTACAGTACGCAATACACTCGCATATAATTCTCAAGACATGGTCCGCAATAGACGCCCAACAACCACACCAACTCTTCATTTCTGTCAAATATCAGATTCAAACACCAACACAATGATAAGCGAATAATTCATCCACATTCATGAGGAAACTGTTTATGTTGTGACGTAATGTTCCGTGACGTTATGTTCCTCGCGAGTTCCGCACTTACAGAAGAAAAAAAGAAAGCAATGTTGGCGGTGCGGTGGACCCGGTCGCTCGGCGGCCCTCCGGGGCAGGCACTCCGGCGGGGGAGCCCGTCGGCGGGGAGGGGGCGGGGCACACACCCACGCGCCGGCGGGCGGCAATTGGAGCGGAGGTCGTTCCAGTTAAGTCGCGTCCGCTCGGATCCGCGGGCGGGCAGGCGGGCGACTGACGCAACGCGTGAGCGAGCGAGCGAGCGGCGATGAGCACGGAGCGAGCAAGGGTGGGCACCGGCGCACGAGGCGGCCGCGGCGGAGGCGCGGCGGCGACTGGCGCCCGCACCCCCCACGCGCGCTGGTGAGGCCAAGCGCCGCCAGAGCGCAGCGCCTGCGCCGCACGCCGCCCGTCTCGTTCCACCACCCCCCACCCAGCACCCCAGCAGCGGACGAGGGAGAGAGCTCCGAGCAAGGCTCGGCGTTCTCTCCCCGAAAATTAAACCAATACCTATTTACATTATTATTATTATTATTATTATTATTATTATTTTATTAATATTATTTTACTGAATTCTGATGATTACACAAGAGTCTCAATAACCTATTTTGCAGATAACTGATTTAACGTACGTAATCAATTCATATTTTGATAATCCAAAGATAGAATAAGAATATTTATAGAAGGAGGGGGAGAAGAAGAAGAAGAAGAAATAAGGAAAAGAGAAGGAGGCTGATAGTTCGAAGGACACTTAGGATTAAAATATTAATATCTCAACCACTTCCCTTGGAACTAATAGATTCATGACCCATATTTTAGTTTCTACCCTACTACAAAATGTAACAATAACATTTAAGGACCTACATGTTTGCATTAAATATCCATCGTGATGATGTGAATAACATAAAAAAGAAATTACGAAAATGAGGACCATGCTTTTTTAGTCAATTTTAGTCAAAACGGTCATTTTTAGTCAAAACGAATTGTTCAAAGTTTATAAACAATATGTTCTTGTCTGCTTCGAATTACATGTATTGACAATATTACCTCTGAAAAAAGTCAGAAATTGAGAGTGCCAATGTTCAGTAGTAATTGCCGTAAACATTCACAAGTCTGCAATACTGACAAAGTGACAATACTGCAATACATCCTTGAAATACAAGAGAAAAGGAGAAAAAATAGGATAATTATTACAATTTTATTGAAGCAAAATAAGAATGAATGATGTCAAGTATAACAATTATTCTCTCTGATTATATCATTATTGATCTCAGTGTTTGGAACTTTAAAACAACCTTTTCTTGCATGTAATTTATAAAAGGGCAGAAACTCTTATATACGAAAAAAGCATAAAGGTCGTTATATCAAATGGGATACATAAATATTGATAAAATACAGTGCCCACCCTAAAAAGCACTGTCGATTTAACGAGTAGGGTACATACAGCTCTGAGTTCTGAATATGAGGAGATCATGTATAACCCACTTGTCAATAGCAAAACATGGACGCGGAAAATGGATACAGTGAAGTACGTGAATGCGTGCTCTTTTGTATTCACATTCGTCCACAGTTTCAATAGCGAGCATTAATGTTGTCTGCATATTAGCTTTTGCCCATTTAAAGGACATCGACATCCGCATCAATCAATATCAAATACGAGAATTAAATGAATGAGAATCACCAATGCAAGATCAATGTTTTCCAAGTATGCTATTGTAAGCATCTGTCAGATGAAGGAGAATTTCATACTTTGTACAAAATCAAATTATATTCTAGTACAAACTATAAATGTTATAGCTTCTTAAATGATGAGCAAAAAACTGAGAAAACCATATTCTCCAAATCCATCAAATTCATCCAAATCTTTATGAATGCCTCATGCTTGTGTACCACATCACATTGCATTCGTTGAAATTTGAGTTTGTTACACAAGTTTCGCTAATGTTCTTTCCACTCTGATATTTTTGTGTCCAAATGTATTTACATAGTTTGTATATTATGACGAAAGTGCTAGTTTTAATCATCGAATCAGCCCCTTAATGTTATCCTTCTTCACATATTAGTCTATTTTCAGTTCTTTGAAAATAATAAGCATATCATACGATTAGTGATAGAAATGTTTATTCACGAATATATCTCTTTTACTCCTGAAATTTCACCTTTTAGTAATATAATCTTTAAAACAAAACCTTTGATCTTCAGATTTAGCGCTAGTGACATTCTCGCAAATGAAGAAAATTTATAAAACAGAGTTTTACATTACGTATGAAATACTTTTTCGCAACATTAACAATGAAAATTTAGTGTTTACGATTCTTTTGCAGAAAATGAAGATAAACCACGATATGACACGAACGTGTTATGTATTTAGTACTTACGTCAGCTTTTGAGCTTCAGAGTTCTAGCAGTTGTCAGTGAATATACACCCCGCTCGTGTGATTTCGGCCTCGCCAACTGTAAGCAACTCAAACCGATCAGAGCGGAACAGCGCGCGGATCACAGCTTCGCAGCGGCCGTCGGCCAGCCTCTCGGCACGTCCGCCCCCGCCAGCGCCGCCCCCGCTCCGCATCGCCAGGGGGCCGCGGGCCAAACCTCCGGCCCCAGCCCTCCCGCGCTCCGCTTGTCCCCTCCCGTCGACTCCCGGCGTTCCCCAGCCCCCTCCACCCCACAGTCCTCGCCCTCCCCCCCCCCCCCCCTTTTCCCCCCCGTCGCCGTTCCAACTCGCCCCGCCCGTCCGCACTGTATGTAGCACCCCGCCCCGTACGACCGCGCCCGGCCTCACGCGCTCAGCCCGCCCCCCCGGCCCCGCCCCCGCGGCGAGGCGGCGCCCCCGGCCGGGGCTTCCTGGAGCGGCGCCGGGCGGAGACTTGAGACGCGAGGGAGGGGGCGCTTGCGTGGCGAAGCCCCGCGAAGAGGAAAGCCAATTGAGTGGAGGAGGAACGGGGACAAGACGTACTCTGAGAGATAAGGAAAATATTGGGATGACGTGGGACGTAGGGTGGCGATGATAGTAGATGAGCCTTGGTGATGGTAACGGAGAGGATCACCATGGCGACAAAGCCGGCCAGGTCGACAGAGAGAGGAGGTGGCCAGTGCGAAGTCTGCGTGAACGAGACAATCCAGGATTGAGTGGAGGGTGGCGATCGAGAGGGTTTATCTTCAGGTCGCCAGTGGGTCAAGACGCGGGGATAGCGAGAGGTGGATGAAGGGTATGGCGTGGTAAGAGCGTCGGGATGAAAGACAGTCAATAGAGGGAAGGATGTCTGCATGGGAAGATGTATTGAATGTAGTTGAAAAAGAATTCAGAATGATTTTCCCACTTGCCTATGTACTGTTGAGAATGATGTCCAAAGAAGGCTGGAAACAAGAAGCAGAAGAGCAAATAGAGGTAAGTTGGTCGGAAGCGAAGACGTGAGAGACCATCGGGAAAAAAAACTGAGGTGGATGTAGAGGTGGCGAGGAAGAGGCTTGCATTCAATGAACAGGGCCAGGGGGGCAGGTTGCGACGGGATCTTTTAAACAAAGCCGAAGGGCCATGCGCAGACCAGTTCAGTGACAGAGACAGAAGTAGAGATAAATACTGTGAAAATAACGGATAAGAGGACAGGAGAACATCTAAAACGAAGCTAAAGAAGAAATGCGCCGCGGAGTTGCATCGGAGAAAGCACTTCAGTTGGGTGCATCGGGGAAAACCGAAAGCGAAGGAAGAGGGGGTGCGGTTGGGGAAAGTGAGGCTGATTGGGGTGTCGGACAAAGACGTGAAGGAGAATGTGAATGAGGAGGTGAAGGGAAAGTTGAAAGTAGAAGCAGCAGCGGAGATCCCTACATGTGTGGAGGCGGAAGCACAGGCAAAGGCGAGGGCGGAGGCGAGGGCGGAGGCGAGGCGGAGGCGAGGGCGGAGGCGAGGAGCGGGGAGGCGAGGGGCGGAGGCGAGGCGGAGGAGGCAGGGAGGGCGGAGGCGAGGGCGGAGGCGAGGCGGAGGCGAGGCGAGGGCGAGGAGGCGGAGCGAAGCGAGGGAGGGGGCGAGGCGGAGGCGAGGGCGGACGCGAGGGCGAGGCGAGGCGAGGCGAGGGCAGGCGAGAGGCGGAGCGAGGCGGAGGGGAGGGGGCGGAGGCGAGGCGAGGGCGGAGGCGAGGGCGGAGGCGAGGGCGGAGGCGAGGGCGGAGGCGAGGGCGGAGGCGAGGGCGGAGGCGAGGGCGGAGGCGAGGGCGGAGGCGAGGGCGGAGGCGAGGGCGGAGGCGAGGGCGGAGGCGAGGAGCGGAGGCGAGGGCGGAGGCGAGGGCGGAGGCGAGGGCGGAGGCGGAGGGAGGCGAGAGGCGAGGCGGAGCAGCGGAGGCGAGGGAGCGGAGGCGAGGGCGGAGGCGAGGGCGGAGGGGAGGGAGGCGAGGGCGGAGGCGAGGAGGCGAGGAGGCGGAGGCGAGGGCGGAGGCGAGGGCGGAGGCGAGGGCGGAGGCGAGGCGGAGGCGAGGGCGGAGGCGAGGGCGGAGCGAGGCGGAGGGCGGAGGCGAGGAGGCGGAGGCGAGGGCGGAGGCGAGGGCGGAGGCGAGGGGCGGAGGCGAGGGGGGAGGCGGAGGGCGGAGGCGAGCGAGGCGAGGAGGCGAGGGGCGGAGGCGAGGGCGGAGGCGAGGCGGAGGCGAGGGCGGAGGCGAGGGCGGAGGCGAGGGCGGAGGCGAGGGAGGCGAGGCGGAGGGGCGGAGGCGAGGCGGGAGGCGAGGGCGGAGGCAAGGCGAGGCGAGCGGAGGCGAGGGGGAGGCGAGGCGGAGGCGAGGGCGGAGGCGAGGCGGAGGCGAGGGCGGAGGCGAGGGCGGAGGCGAGGGCGGCGAGGCGAGGGCGGAGGCGAGGGCGGAGGCGAGGCGGAGGCGAGGGCGGAGGCGAGGCGGAGGCGAGGCGGAGGCGAGGCGGAGGCGAGGCGGAGGCGAGGCGGAGGCGAGGCGGAGCGAGGCGGAGGCGAGGGCGAGGCGAGGCAGGCGAGGCGGAGGCGAGGGCGGGCAGGCGAGGGGCGGAGGCGAGGGCGGAGGCGAGGGCGGAGGCGAGGGCGGAGGCGAGGGGGGAGGCGAGGGGCGGAGGCGAGGCGGAGGCGAGGCGGAGGCGAGGGAGGCGAGGCGGAGGCGAGGGAGGCGAGGGCGGAGGCGAGGGGAGGCGAGGGGAGGCGAGGGCGGAGGCGAGGCGAGGGAGGCGGAGCGAGGCGGGCGAGGGGAGGCGAGGCGGAGGCGAGGCGGAGGCGAGGCGAGGCGAGCGAGGCGAGGCGAGCGAGGCAGGCGAGGCGACGGGCGGAGGCGAGGGGAGCAGGAGCGGAGCGAGGCGGAGGCGAGGCGGAGCGAGGGCGGAGCAGGGAGGCGAGGCGAGGCGAGGGCGAGCAGGAGGCGAGGCGGAGGGCGAGGAGGCGGGCAGGCGAGGCGGGGCGAGGGCGGAGGGAGGCAGCGGCGGAGAGCAGCGAGCGGAGCGAGCGGGCGGGCAGGCGGGAGGCGGAGCAGGGAGGCGAGCGACGAGGCGGACAGCGGGGCGAGGCAGCGGAGGCGGAGGCGGAGGGCGGCAGGGAGCGCAGCGGGCGGACGGGGGTGAGGCAGGCGAGCGAGGCGAAGCTCAAGCCCTCTCCCAAGCGGCGGCAGCGAGCGCCTGTCGAGTGCGAGCCAGTCGCGGAGGCCAGGCGTCAAGCGCCAGGCGGAACATCGCGGAATTAAATCGCAAGCGAAACTATGCAGGCGTTCCAGACAAGACACGGAGGCATCAACTATTGCGATGTTACTGATAGAGTCGCATCAAATCGGCGTATTGGAAGAATGTCAGTCGTAAAGTGACATAATGGAGTTCAAATAAGAATGGCATTAAAGCGAAATTCAACAGTTGAAAATACAGGCAACTGTGTTGTTGTTGTTATGGTGGGGTGTATCAGGCAAAATGTGCATTCGATGGGCAAACAATCACTAATGCGTAGATACATTTGGTAGAAACTGCAAATACCAACTAATCTAGGCAAGTCGGTAGAGGGAACTGACTGACATTAACGTAGTGTGACGATGCTCCAAGGCACATCATAGCAGTTTACAGGGCGACAACTCGACTCAATTCAGTACCAGCACTTGGGCCATTCTAGGCGAATTTAGGTTAAGTCCAGGAAAGAATAAATTTGTTAGAATTCACTGGGTGAAATATTTATTGTTAGCAAATGATGGATTTAAGTGAGACATTCGCTCCTTAGAGAGATTATATTGACTCCCTAGGGATTAAATATTGTCTACATCTTTACACTGCTGTCTACACGTTTTTATTTGGACAATTAAAATAAACGTCACACGTGAGTACAAATATATGTATGTATTTGAACACAACGTGCAACACAAGTGATTTGTACTTTGCAATCTCACTGAAATAAGCCAGATGACGTTCTCACTTACTGTTAATATTTTTTTCTTTATCTCAACCTATAAATTTGCTATAAGCTGCATCATTCATTTTCTTAGATTTTTTGACATTAAATCCAGAATAGCTTTATTAGAAGCATTAGATATGCCTTTCGGATCAGCCATTACCTCCATTAACCGGGTGTTTGTTTATTGACCGTGGTAGCAAACGCTACTCACGTATCACGAATTCATAGCTTAATATTTTAAATACATTGAGAGAAATTATTATGGTCGTGAAAATAATGGCGAATACATCTCACGAGAGAAATTATTTTTCCCTCGGTATAAATGTAGCTCTCGGTCTAAAGCCCTCAGGCTACAATTACACCTTGGGAAAAATAATATTTCTCTCCCTTGATGTATAATCTACTATTATTATCTCATGGATTGGATATAAAATAAATTACCTGTAGAATGAAATATCTACTGTATTCTTACAGACATTTGACAAAAGTGTCTTACTCATTTTACACATTGATTAAATAAATCATTATTTTGCTTCTGGTAACTTATATTACATTCATTCTACAAATTCTTTAATGAAACAGACTTATACGTGTTGAATTTAATTTTAAAAATCACAATTTATTAATGAACCTGCAAGTCATTGAGTTAATTAAATCAAATTCGGATAATATTTTAAATTTAAAAATATATTTTCTATAATTGAGTGGGTAGAATTATCGAGTGGTTCAAACTCTCAGCCGGTTAATTGTATAAAAAAACACAGCTTCAGCTTTCTAATGCAAAACGTCTGTTTCCATAGATATGATACGAAAGTCTAGTCATAAAGGCCAAATAAGCTAGGTATGATGACAGAAATATGTCATCCTCCATACATGTCTCCCTTACTCCTAAGCGCGGATAATAAATCATAAAATATGCCGAATCCAGACCTTTAGAAACACCGCTAGCTCGCGAAAGTCGGGTTAATCTGACTTTAAAATGCCAAATACATACATACATATATAATAATAATAATAATAATAATAATAATAATAATAATAATAATAATAATAATAAAGACAGTAGAAACCCACTTAGGGCAAAGGCCTCTCCAAAATGGAGGAGATCTCATTAATTTGAAGGCCCACAATTGAGCTACATGATTATGGGATTGGAAGAGTCTAGAGCCTTCAGTATTTTTCGTCTGTTTAGTGCAGAATCAAAATCAGCAATAAGCTGTTGCTTTCGCAGTGCTACTATCGGTAATAATAATGCATACAATACATACAATTAATTTTCCAAGCTTCGTCCGGTCATGCTGGACCTAATTTCTTTTTGTGCAGATGTAATACACTAGTACACCACTAGTCTAAACCCCGCAAATCCGAAATTTCGAACAAAATTTGGGATGGAGTAAAAATAAATAAAGCACCTGATTTGTATTGATTTCATTCGTGAACAAAAAAGCATAAACACCAGTATACTCAATATATTTTGAAAACTGTACGTAGAACACCCGTTAATAGCTGCGAAACAAACTGTGCTTCAACCACGGTGTAACATATTTCTTACGCCGTGGCTTCAACTCTTCTAAACATTGTAGCAACTCCTACCGCATGCGATCGGTTATAAACGTACTGTGCTCCGTTGTTCGCAACATGCCCATTTCCTCACATTGCACGTTACATTACATTGCATCCGGTAATCATACAGTTGTATTCGTATAAGTACGGTACGTTTTTTCGGATCTTTCCGAACATTTCCGAATCCGAACAGACCACACCCCCAATTAATTCGGAACACCGGGGTTCTACTGTTTAAGCGACCACACAATGCGTACCCCAATTTCGTACCCCCACCAGAAACCTCATGGGCGGACCGTAGCCCCTGCTTCCGAGGCGCGGGGTGGGGTGGGGGGGGGGTGAGATGCTCCGCCAGTGGCCGGACCGCTTCCCCCTTGGGGGGCCGCCCCGCGCTCGCCTTGCGCTCTGCAGGCCGCGCCACGCCATGCCGCGCCGCGTCGCGTCGCCTTGCCCTCGGCGCACAGTGCGCGGCAACGAGGGTGTTTGGGGTCGAAAACCTGGGTGTCAAAGTTTTTATTGTGTGACGTACTAGGATGAAAAACACAGACGACTGTTCTGATTGATATTTACAATATATTTACAGTATATTTACAATTAATGTACAAAGATTACAATACAAAAATCTAACCCCTTGGCAACCTTTCAGTTCTCTTAGCCGCGAAACCCCGCGACCGTCCCTAGGCCTCGCCCAGAACCACTGCTCGAAAGCAGCAAAAAGCAACGCGAGGTGCGAAGCTGTCGGACATAGAGTCCCGTAACTATACCAATTACATGGCCTGTCGCCAAACCGATCTTCGACCTGAAGATCACGTGCAATGATAGCACTGAAGATACCTCTCGTCTTTCGACACCCAGCGTATCCCGCGAGGCGCCTGTCGGCGCGGCCTTAAATATCCGTTGGCTCGCCCCCACTCTACAAGCAGCGGGCGTCATACGGCCCTTCCAGGGCTGCAACCGACATCTCTTAGCCTCGCATCCGCGCGTCCCTTTCAGGGAATTTCCAGCCGGGATTCCTACGGGTTTTCCAGCCGGCGCGGCTTAGAGCGGGTTTCCCCGAAGCGGCCCGGCGCGGCCCGACGCCGCGGCGCCGAACCACGCGACGCTACAATTGACTACTAAATCACATGTCCATTCTGAAAAACTGGCTTTCATGGTGTAGTGGTTTACATGCAGAGCTACTGATTCCATGTTCGCGGGTTCGAACTCGGTCAAAGTCAAGGGACTTTTGTGGTGCCAAAAAATTGATGGCATGCATGCGGACGCTTGTCCGCGTGTAAAAGATCCCTGGAAAGGCACTTGGTCGATCCTGTCAAAATTAAATTATCTAGCAACTTAACACCAATCAGTGTTTCTGTTTGAATTACGAGTTAAGATTGCGGTATTTGTATCTTGGCCTGCGCTATCTGGTATTCAAATCAAACGTTGAAATTGGCGTACTAGCACCCCCTAGGGAAAGTAATGGCAAACTACCTTAGGTTGGTATACTTGCTCAGGATAAGATAGAAATTTATTCTACAATTGGGCAGATGATGCCCGGTGGCAGAATGCAAAATTACAATTACAAATAAAATAACAATGTACAAAAAATAAATATAAACAAACAAATTGACTTTGTCATTTTAGGCTCAAGTCTCAAAAGTCTCAAAGGAAGGCGTTAGGGGCTTCTGGAGGCTAGCCTACGAACTAATCATTGTACAGCGGTAAAAGAAGAAGATTCTGAAAATAGAACATCACTTACTTATTGGACCTTTTCTGATTCATTTTCTAAATAAACGGTCATTACCGATGACACTGCTCATTACTAAAGGAGTCTACAGGGCTGAGGTGTTTCCCACTTGTTCGTCTTAAAGATAGGTTGAAATTTTGAATTCAAAAAAAGGAAATGCAACAAAGTAAGAAATATAAAGTGGTTTATCATATTTCTGAATCGTCGTCGTTTAAACGTTCGACTTCTTGCCTCGTCCGAAAATTCTTACTCGTACTTTCATTAACGACTTCCCGAACTAACGTAAATAACTATTTTCATCGGGATTTCTTCAAACTCATTTAACGAACTATACCGATAAATTGAGATTTAAAACTCATTTGTGACTGAGAAGGGCATCTGAATCGTGTCAATCCGTTCGTCAGGAAGAAACAATATTTTCGAAAGTTAAGGACAACTAGAACCAATATATCGACCCTCTAAGCGCTCTTTTGAACAAGTTGTTGAATTCTGAAACTAAGAACTCTTTACAAAACTTCGCAATCTTCGGTGTCTCGAGGAGTATTTATTATTTTTCATTCGTCACTCAGATATGCAGTTTTTTCATTTACAAACAAATTAGAAAGAAACAAAATGATACATTCTTCAATTATCTAAGTTCGGAGTTACGTAAATGATGAGCGAAGACTTCACTCACTAGAGAGATATTAAGATGTTGAAAACGCTAGTATTAAACACTATCGTATAACCCAATGGAAATTAAGTCAACAATCGGAGCGCTATTTTGCAGCACATTAGTAACTCCACAGAATACTATTTGTCTTAAGAATACTTTCACTATAAATCTCTGATTGTGAGACGCTTCATACAACTATTATAATTATATCATTATTATTATTATTATCAAATAATTTAAAATTTGTTAAGTAATTTTAATTTGCAAATTTGAAATAAGACGTTTCCTCCCTGCCATCGTTATTTATTGCTGTCAATTTAGATATATACTGTTTTTTGTTGTTAATATTGGATTCGGTGATATAACGGTTAGCGTAAAGACTTGTGTACCCAAGTTTGCGGGTTTAAACTAGTGATGTGCCTTTAACAGCTAAACTGTTATTTCTTAACCGTTAACGTTTCGTAACGGTTACGCGAAATAACAGTTATTTCGTTTATCCTGTTATTGGCTGTTATCGGTTGAAATGCATAGAACTGCAACCTACTGGGCCTAATCGAACTACTACAAGCTTTTGTGGCAACCATTCTGTACTATAACAGCTTCACTGCAGCTAATCAATCATGATTTACCAGTGTTCAAATTATAGATTCATTGATACATAATTCGTCATTATTACACGCCATGTGCCACAATATTTTTATATTTTATTATATACACTGCAACAAGATGTTTGTCCTTTAAATGAAGTCCGTCCAATATGTTAACTTATTTTTGTCCCATTGCTGCTTATGTGAGATCAACTAATATTTCCCTGGGTCCAATAAAATAAAATGAGTTATGGTCAAATAACTCACATGATAATACTTGATATTCGATAGTCATTAACACTTTAGCTATAGGTAAGCAAAAACACTGTTTCTCCTCATTATTTTTGGCACTCGTCACTTCACTATGCACAAGTTGCATATTTGAAAGAATATTTGCAATCTGAACCCGAATCACTTTCATTTTAGTAATATTCTATATTCTATACACATTCGCTACACATTATATGAATTAATATTCATCCTTGGCAGTTCATCCAGCTCGTTCATATCAGCTGCTTCTCTCCCCAAACATGTTAGGAAAGTAGTGCAAGGAAGCGCCGTAAAGAAACTGCTCAGCTTTTACGGTGCTACCAATGTTATTCGTTTTGCGTGGTTTAACTCTTAACAGTCGCTACAACTGCTTTAACTCTTAGCAGTCGGCCATGTTAGGTTTCTGGCCATGGACCGGTTATTTTTCAACTGTTATTAATAACAGCTATTACGAGCCAGCTGTTTTTGTGATAACAGCTATTGAAGAAAAGCGGTTAAGCCCATCTCTAGTTAAATCCGATCGAAGCCGTGGATTTTTAAGGGGGGAAATCCTACGTATGCATTCCTTTGTAGGGGAAGTAAAGTCAGCTGTCCCATGTAATAGATTTACTGCATGTTTAAAAAAAAATCCTCAAGCCTAAAAGAAGCCTCTGAGCTAAATTCAAAAAGCCTATTTCGTCACCAAACATAATACCTTCTTTCTCCGCTAGATGGTGAAAGGAGCGTAGCAAAATTTGCGTGGTCAGACGGAAGAGCGGGCTTGATGGCCCGATTCCGGCCACGTAAAATAAGACGCTAACTAATATTACCAATATATTTAAAACCGTTAGGGTTTTCGTTCACAAGGCAATTTGAGCTTTCTTCTCTACCAAATATCGTGATTTTCTCTTTAAATGAAAGATAGTGAGTCCTAGATGTGTTATAATTTGCTCTTATTAAATGATTTATTTATAATAACACTAAATTTTAAGAACGTATTAAATTAATTTGAACGAACATATAACTCCGTCATTTGTTCTGTTTTAAGTTTCAAGACCAACTTCAATATCATTGTAATTTGGTTTTGTAGGATATCCTTGTTTCATGATGGTGGTTGAGGAAGTGAAGATAACGAGTTTATTCGAAAATTGACTGTTTTTAAATGGAAAAATTAGTGAGTATATACACGCAATGTTCGGCAATCGTGTGACACACGTGCGTCCCTTCAGAAAAAAAA
This sequence comes from Teleogryllus oceanicus, assembly GCA_964035755.1. Taxonomy (NCBI): domain Eukaryota; kingdom Metazoa; phylum Arthropoda; class Insecta; order Orthoptera; family Gryllidae; genus Teleogryllus; species Teleogryllus oceanicus. Next base: position 33,315,503 of record CAXIVR010000002.1, read on the forward strand.
ATCAGTGATCGCAATTATATGTATGCCTTAAGTTTAAGTTATGGTGGACGGCAAGATATCGTAGCATAGTACACTACAACGCATACGTATAAATCTCGGTGAAATGATAAATATAAAACATTTGAATTTTATATTCAGTAATACGTTTAACTGCGTACAAAATGAATAGTGAACTTTTTGTTCCAAAATTTTAAAAGATCTCTCATTTCATTAGTTTGAAGAATAAATACTGAACGACATAAAGCATTTTAGGTGTTTTCGATATTCCATATAGTACATATGCACTTGTACGTTTCTGTAGTAACAGTTGTATAGTTATTTCTTTTGTGCAATGTAATCGCAGAGGTTCAGTTAGTTATTTCCATGAGAGAAGTTCTAATGAATTCTAATTAAGAATCTGTCGCTTCCCAAAACGTTCGTTCAACTGATGTCACTGTAGTACCTCTGCGAGGAAGGACGAAGGGTTCCAGTTACGACGGCGGAAGGATTTTCGACCCTAGCTGCATAGCTATGTGGAATTCAGCCAATGACTGAAGGAGAATTCTACCGGACGGATGCTCTGATCGTTAGTTTTCTCCGGTTTTTCTAAATAATCCAGGCGAATGCCGGAGAAGTACCGCGCGCGATCTTTCCTTCTCCTTCTTGTCCTATCCTCACTCCTTACTTGCACACACACTTACATGCACTACACTACTCCACATGTGGGGGAGACTTGGGAGCTTGGAGTTGGTCCAGGCTAGGGCGGTGCCTCTCTGGTGGGAGATTCCTGGTTGAGAAAAAGCACGCAAACCCACAGGAAGCTCGGCGCCTGATCTTGTTGGCCAGGAGGAGGGGGGGGGCTGAAATCACAGTCACTGCGCGAAAACCACGCAGGGCATGCTGGACTAATGACCACCTCTTACGGCACAAATGACCTTTGCGGCTGATGGGCCGGAATCACTAATCAATGAAAAGCCGACGCGTTCGCGGCCTGCTGCGCTGTCACCCGGCCCACTGCGCCCGGCGCCCGCTGCGGCCGTCGCCGTTCGTTTAACTTCCGCGGCGCGACGGACGCTGCGCCGAAACGAGCCGCGCCGCGCTGCAGATGGGCCGGGCGGGCGAGCGGGCGAGCGGGCAAGAGGGCGAGCGGGCGAGCGGACAAGAGGGCGAGGGGGCAGGCGGCGGCCTGAGCGGCCGAGCGAGCGGGCTGCGCGCGGCGGACAGGCGGGCGAGAGGGGCGGGCGAGAGGGAAGGGCGGCAGGGCGCAGGCGAGGGGGCGGGGGCGGGCGAGAGGGGGCGGGCGGAGGGAGGGGCGGGCGGTGGTGGATGGGGGCGGGGCGAGGGCGGGCGGAAGACGGGCGGTGGGCGGGCGAGAGGTGGGGGCGAGGGGTGGGCGAGGGCGGGTGGGTGGATGGAGGGTGGGCGGGGGGCGGCGGGCGAGGGCGGCGGTGGCGGGCGAGTGGCGGGCGGGGGCGGGGCGGGCGGCGTGGCGGCGAGGCGGGCGGGTCAGGAGGCGGGCGGCCGCCGGGAGCGGGCGGCGGCGGCGGAGAGCGGGCGCGCAGTAGAAGGGGGGCGAGCGTGTCGGGGCCGGGGCGCCGGCATCGATTCCCGTTTCTCCCGTCGCATCGCTCTCCGTTCGCGCCCCCGCCCCGCTCGGCCGACCACTCCGATGCAGAGGACGCGACGGCGGGTGAAGCGATGTTTATGGACTCGAGGCGGACCCGACTCCCGGCCGTTTACCGATCACGAACCACTTTAGAGAGGGTGGAATTTGTAAAGAGCAAGAACAAAAAAGATCTCTCGAGCCTTATATTTACGAACAATTCTAATTGGCCACGTAAAGTCTTCTATGTATTTCTTCTTACTTAAAAATAGCTACACGATACGTATTTTTGTAATATAGTATATATTTTACAAATCAATTCTCAATTTCAACCTAATAATTAATTTGTTCAATTTATATATTTTGCGACTACGAATTTTATGAAAAAATGACGTGATTTAGGAATGTTGCGTCAGAATTTTCTAAGAAAGGATCACGATAAATAAATAGTACATAACATTGGAAGATTAAAAACTTCATTATCAGACTATTTATTACTATTTTACGTCGAATTTCACAAACGTGGGCCATGAAATATTGGCTGATTTTCACCTCAAGACAGCTATGTGAAAACTCGATATTATTTGCTTTTACTGTATTATTTAGACTGAATGTAAAATCAGTTCGCGTCAGTGCGAACAAGAAAAGCGCGAATGTTATATATTTTAGGAGAAGCTTTATGCCCTAGCTCTATTTCTAGCTAGACGGTTTAAATTTCATTTTTAAAGTGAAATCAAAGCTTTAATCTACAAGAATTTCATTTCGTTTTCGGCATCATATGTATTAATATTCGTTGTTACCTGAATTTACTCTTCTTTCCAAATGGATTACGCAATTTAATTTATTTACATTTTAGTAATATTTAATTAATTTGAAATAAATTATTCAGTAAGTACATGAATATCATCATAAAATTTGTTGATTCTAAAGGGTGAAAATTCTATGAAATACTTTTCCTATTTTCTGGGATATTGATATAAGTCAGTTAAGGACACTATTGGTATACAGAGGAGCTGTGGGATGTGTATTTCTGGTATAATATGGCAGGTAGTCATGAAAAACAAAAAATCTTTCGTATTTTTTTCGTTGTGAGTTATCCGGAATTGGCTGAGTACTTTCCGTAATTTTACTCGACCATTCAAGGTACCGAGAGATGTGGCTCAGGGCGCACCGCGCTTACTTCGCATTCGGGAGGCTCGGGTTCAATCCCCGCGCCGAACATCCGGATCGGGGTTTTCATGGTATTCCTCGGCCGTGCAGGCAAATGCTGCGATGGTTCTACCGAAAGGCTACGACCGCGAAACCGGCGTTGCTATCCGAATTCATTACCAACGTGAAGTCACTAAGGTTAAGCGAATTTGAGACAAGGTGGGTTCCTGGTTGGGTGACCAACTAGGAACCCAGGGATCTAGCGGTGGCATAGTCAATAGGCCTTTGCGGGACGTATAATATCTAAATACAAATAAACTCATTGCAAGGCAGTGCTTCAAGGTGACTCCACTGGCTGCTCGCCTACAAGGCAACACGCCACCCTCAACGAACGCGCTCTACACCCATGGAGGAATCGAACAATCGACTCTCCCCACAGAGGCGCAGAGCAGACAACAGCTCTAACTGCGCCAGACAACCAAGCAGACGCTTTCCCTTATAATTTAATACTACCGCATGTGGTGACATTAGCATCTGAAACATAATGAGATATTTCACGAAAAAACAAGCATCCGCCATTTTACTACACATTTCTGCCAGACGTAAAAACGCAGCCCCTTTTCCAGAAATGACATCCTTTAAGTTTCACAGCCAAGGAGACGCGGTTGTGCGGCTGCTAATACCAGCATGTGCGGGCCCATTTTTTTTTAGTTTTTAGTACATGCGCACGATTACATCACCGGCTTCGCGACGTCTGCGGAGTTCCGCTTCGTTAATTTCTCTATGGCAGCGGCGGCGGTTGCGTCAGCGTTGGCGCTGTGACGTAGCGCATGAGGCTGCTCGCGCGAGGACCACGCCCTCCAGCCTGGCGCGGAAGAGGCTGTTCGCAAATGATACAGAAGACGACAAGGAGCATTGAAGAAAAAGATCAATTCGATGGAAGGTAAGGGCGATTCAATCCTAAAATGTCGATGCTGTACTGTATATTTATCGAACTCGTACTCTTCATTCTGTTTTTTGTTACAGGTACGCTTAAAACATAAAGCTAATTTCGCTATTATTGAAGTTTTAAAAAACCCTCACAAATTATGGAAATATTTTATTCCATCACAAGATGGTTCTGGAACAGAGTAGATTGGTGTACTGATGGGTAGAGGAGCTTAATAATGGAAATGATAATGAGCACAAATTAAAAGTAAAAATTTTGTAAAATAGAAAGTAGTAGTCACAATTAGGGATTGGCAAACGCAAAGGTTGAAAAGGGCAGAAATGGTTCACCCAAAGAAAGACAGGAAAGGATGGATGAAGAGGTCAAAGCGAGACACACATGAACAACGGAGCCACATCTCTATTAAACGGAACGTTCGACAACGCGATTTGCAGGAAGGGGGATAGAGAGACAAGGTTGACAGAAATTGGGCGGGGGATAGTCACGAGGCAAAAGAAGGACGGATCTCATCAGTTTCCGGCGGCGAAGAGATGAAGTGTGAAAAAGGGCATAGCGAAAGTGGGATGGGCATTGGAAGGTTGTGATCAGAAGAGTCAAGGAGATGGGGAACGAATATGGAGCCAATGGGTTAAGTAAAATGGGCAAGATTGAGTGGGGAAAGGCGCTAAGTGAGGCAGTGGAATGAGTGATGTAATGAATGGTGGAATATACATTAGAATTAGCAGTGGAAGGTCATTAGAATTGGATGAAAGGGTAATGGAAGGAGTGAAGAAATTGGTTGTTTGCTGAAGGTTTGGTTGGTAGAGGGGGAATGTATCGGTGGCGCGAGAACAAGCAGAAGAATGATGCAGCAGAACAATAGATGTCGCGGCAGGAAGTATTATTCCGCAGGACAACATGGATAAGAGCCAAAATTTATTGCCTTATCTTGAGATAGATTTTATTACATGGGTTTTCAAAATTTAAGTAGTATATGACTTGTGTAGGGATCACAGAATTTTGAAAATGGCACACGTTATATATCCCTCACGTCATACCCGCAGTTTAACTGTTTTTTGACGTAAAATAAATAAATAAAAATAAATAAATAAATCATACGGTGGGAAATGGTCTGTACAATGGGCGGGAATTTGGGCAGGGCACAGAAAGAGCGAGAGTGAGGGGCACCGACAAGGGGGGAAACGAGACAGACCGTCTGAGGTAGCTCAGGGCATCAACCGATATCACTGCAGTGCCTCTGACAAGGAGGTCCTAGAGTTCGAGTTCGAGCTGGGTCGAATTAGCTATCTGGCTAGGTGACGGAGAAGAATTGTAACGGTCGTTTTTTGGTAGTTTTCCCTGCTTTTTGCGATCAACACCGTGCGAATTTGTGAGCAGTCGAGACGCGGACCACGTGCGTTGTTTTCTCCTCTTCCTACGTCATCCTTGTCAACCTTACACCTTACGCACACACTTATTCTTGACCCGACTTGTCCTGGCTGGGGCGGGGATTCCTGACGGGGAAGTCCCCGCAACCCTCCGTGCAGGTCGGGGTTGAGTCTCACCATCGTTGGGGGAAGAACACTGCCACATCGCCTGTTAAAAAGCGCTTTACATTTACGGTACTTAACAGTTGACGCGCTCGGAAACTGGAAATAATCAAACATTGAATGGGATAAAAGGGAGGGAGCAGGCGGGACTGACAGCCCTGATGTCGAGACCAGACAGAGTCCATGAACAGACCTGATAAGAGTTCAGAGGGCTGGGGCTGGGAGAAATGGAGACATGTGGGAAGTATGTCACAATCTCATCCTTTTTTGGCCTGTCTGCACTCTATTTCGTCACACAGCTATACCAACTAAGGCAACGTACATTAGAAAGCAACAGTTTTAATTTTCCCCGGCCAGCAACCGAACGTGGGGCCCCACACACTGGGACAGACGAGAATTATGTAATGCACCCACTCCGCCATCAACGGAAAGCACCACAGAAGACTCCATGAGAAATCTTCCGCCAGACACCGCCGCTTCTACAGCCAGCCGCTGTTATCTGTTTACTAAATAATTCCATTGTAGTAACCTTCCGTAGATCACTAATGAGTTGTTGTGATTCAATATTCTTTCCATTGAAGGAACCTTCCAGATATAAACATATGAAGTGTAATCACATTATCTATAGTATACCGAAGGAACCTTCCAGATGCATATTGTAAACACATCAAAATGTAAAATACCCTATATATACGCAAGGTTGAGAAAGGAAGGGAGCGCATAAGCTCACCAGATATCTTAATGTTAACATCTTTCGGCCAAGACCTGGCCTGTACAGAGCTTTGAGTCAGAATTAAAAGACGTTATACTTCTTTGTGTGTTTCATTCAAGATCATCAGTCAATCCTTCCTGTGGTATTGAACCTGAGGAAGCTAAGTTGCAGAATCAACATAATTCGCAACACTAGCCAATTTAACTCGAGTACAAGACGAGCTATTGACGAGAAGGCAGCTGCCCAGGGGGGCGGGGCGGGTGTTGAAGGCGGGCGTCGCGACGCCGCCGCCGGTCGATGTCTGCCAAGTGATTACGCGTCGTCGCGTGCGCCCCACAGGCTAATGGACTTGTTCCACTAGCGGTTTTGCTTGCCGTAAGAAACAGCGATACGACAAACAAGCGGTGTAACCTGCGACACGCAAACTTCCTGCCTGTGTAACCTCCAATCTCACACGTTCAAGAAATATGTACCCTACACACCTTACGAAATTTAAATTATCTTCTTTAAAACACAAGTGAGGAGGAAATGTTTAATTTTCCCAAGGAGTCACTAATTACCATTTAATTCATACCATTAAAATGCCTGAGTGATAGGAATTAATTCTATTACACGTACCAATCAAATGAAAGATTTTAAATGAGAGTCGTATCAAGTAAGTGGACAAAGACAAAAACACTTTCTTGTATCGCCGGGTGCGCAGTTGTAGCTTCAGCTCCTAAATTGCAACCGATTCTCGATCTGGAGATGCTTTTTTTTAAAAAAAAAAATACGTTCATTATTTTCGAATTAATATTTCCAAATATCTTGGAACCCGATGAATAATCTGATAAGCCAAAAAAATTAATTGTACATCAGAGCAAAACGCCATTTTAAACTAATGCTGTACGTTAATCAGGGATTAATGATATTTAGACAAAACCTACACACAAATAGTTTCACTTTAATGTAACCTTCGTTTGAATATCATTCATCCTCGTTTTACTTATGTTCAAAGTACTTTTTTGCTCTTCTGTAAAACTAAGGGTCTATGACTTATCAGCTTATTCGCCGGGATCAAAGATATTTAGAGTTAGGTTTGAATGAAATATTAACTAAAATTAATATTATTATAATTTATACAAATTATTATTATATTTATAAAAATTATTATTAGAAATTAAAACAAATTTTTGATAAAATTATATTTAGGCCTATATAATTTCAAGAATATTTGTTTTGTGGTGAATTAGCGTTGGCATTTAAAATGAAAGCGTTGTCATTCCCAACAATATTGTTTAATGTAAGAGCAGTTTTGATGGTTTGGGCATCTTCATCAGTTTCCTGCTGTTTGGAAGCCACGAAATGACTACCTACTACGACTACTAGTCGTTTTGTAGCTTCCAAACAGCAGGAAACTGATAATGATGATGATGATGATGATGATGATGATGGCTAAACAATATTGTTGGCAACGACAACACCTATAATTATTTTATTTAATTTCAAGAAACTTATATTCGCATAATCCTGTATGAGGACATCTTGTTTAATTTTCTAAGAATTTTATTAATGAAACTGATTATAATAAAAAATGTTTAATTCGCTATGCGTTTGAATAACTTAAACACTCGAAGAGTTCTCTCTTCAGTGTTTAAGATTCACATGCTCTTTAATAACGCTAAAAAATGAAGACATGTAAGAAAACGTTTTTAATTGGTTTTCCAATCTATTTAAATTAAGTAATTAAATTTAAAAAAATAATAATTATGCAATTAAATTCACTGATGTAATGCTAGTTAAAATAGAGAAAAAGTAGAAAGAATTTGGGTTTCAATTACTTCAGATCCAGGGTGAAAACAATGAAAGAAAATATAATTTTGCGAAATACTATTTAATCTCACTGATTATTTCGATTTATGGGAGAAATAGAGAATATCACTAAGATAACTAAAGCAGAAACGGTTTAACTAAAGTTTAAATCCAAAGTGAAATCGTTTCTGCTGCATAACTGTTTGTATACAATTAGTGACTATACTGAGCATCACAAGGAAAGTAACATTAATTTTAACAGTGATATTTAATGTATTATTTACCATTGGACTGTATAATTCTAAACAATTCTAAACAAGTATTGTATCGCAGCTTTTGGGCGAATGACCCCCATCTCGATCAGATTTTTCGTCCAGTTTCCCTGATCCATGGAGCAAATGCTCAGATGGCCCCTTGTTTTCCTTCTGGACATAAATGTAACTTCATTATCTGTGCACGTCTTCTAGAATTCAGTGGGAAATATAGTTATTCAAATTATCGTTTCTTTATTTATTTATTTATTTTACGTCAGAAAAACAGTTAAAAACTGCGTATGACGTGCTATGGGGAAAAGTGAATTGTGTGCACATTTTCAAAATTCTGTGATCCCTACACTTACACATATACTACTTAAATTTTGAATTTTGAAAGGGAGAAAAAAAAACAAAAACTCCCATGCAATAAAATCTATGTTCAAGGATAAACAAGCAATAAATTTTGAATTTTGAAATTTCGAAAGGAGAAAAAACAAAAAACTCCCATGTAATAAAATCTATTTTCAAGGATAAATAAGCAATAAATTTTGAATTTTGAAAGGAGAAAAAAACAAAAAACTCCCATGTAATAAAATCTATTGTCAAAGATAAATAAGCAATACATTTTGGCTCTTATTACTTCCTGCCGCGACAACATGGAAACGATAATTTGAATAATTGTATTTCCCACTGAATTCTAGAAGACGTGCACAGAAAATGAAGTTACATTTATGTCAGAAGCAAAACAAGGGCCATCTCAGCATTTGCTCAATGGATCAGGAAACTGGACGAAAAACCTGATCGAGATGGGTCATTGACCCGGAAGCTGTAGTACAATAGTTTTACAGGTTGTTTATACTCATTTATACAGTCCAAATGGTAAATAATGCATTATGTATCATTGTTAAAATTAATGTTACTTTTCTGTTATGCTCAGTATAGTCTCTAATTGTATAAAACAGTTATGCAGCAGAAACGATTTCACTTGGATTTAAACTTTTCTATTGAATTTAATCGTTTAATGTCATCTGGCAAAGTGTTGTAAAATAATGTACATATATTGTATGTGAATTTTTTGTAATGAGCTGTTGATACTGTCCCATGATGAATATGATTTCTACGTCGAGTGTTATAGTAATAGACTTCTGCATTTTCTGAAAAATATTCCCGCCCTTGAGCAAGTCATTTTTACAAAACCACTGATTCGTAAATAAAAGACACGGTAATGGTAGAATTCCTAGAGTAATGAAGAGAGGCTACATGAATCACGTGGGTGGGATTTGGTTATTATTCGTACAATTCGTTTTTGTAATCTAAAAGTCTGGGAGCTATAAGATGTATTTCCCAGAGGGTTTGACTGAATTGAGAGACCTAAAAATTTTGTTGCCTTAACATCAGTCAAAGTATAACAACGAGCAGTATGAAGGTGACTGAATTTGCAAGAATTCTGAACGCGTAGCATAAAGAACTTAATTGTGTGTTCAATTCATTTAAATGGACGTTCCATTTAAGGTTTGACTGAATTGAGAGACCTAAAAATTTTGTTGCCTTAACATTTGGACTTTGAACATCTGTATTTTTTTCTTTATTGCAAAGGATGTTCGTATCATCTGCAAAGAGAACCGTTCTTCCGTTTTGAATCGTGTTTTCCATGTTGTTGCGGCAGGAAGTATTATTCCGAAGGACAACATGGATAAGAGCACAAAATTTTATGCTCATTTATCCTTGAAAATAGATTTTTATTACATGGGAGCTTTTTTTTCATTCATTCAAAATTCAAGTAGTATATGACTTAGTGTAGGGATCACAGAAGTTTGAAAATGTGCCCACAATTCACTTTTCGCCATAGCACGTCATACGCAGTTTTAACTGTTTTTTTTTTTATGTTAAATAAATAAAAAAATAAAAAGAGAGAATAAAATATTTTGTATAATGCGTTGTTTTGTTTTCATTAAGAAAAGTAATTGTTTTTTTGAATATCTGCTCACTTCCGAAAATAGATCGTACCTATCAATTTACTCAACACTAAAATAAGCCGATGTGATTGTCCTCAATAGTCAATTTTGTCGGTCCGCCTCTACTATTTTCCTGGTAATAGTTTGAAAATCGCATTAGCGTACTGGGTAATGTAGTTGAACCGAATAGAGGCAGGAAATTTGGTAATTTGGTTCGTTTCAAACAAAGTGCAGGTCACAGTTCTCTGTAAGCTGTTTGCTTTGAGAGAGCTTCAGGGGCTTTCGCAATAACAAACATGAAGCCAAAATAATATCGATATATTTCTCAACTAAAAGTTCTATGAAAATAAAACTACCACCTTTCCATTCACAAATTTAACATTAAAATAATACATACAATATATACATATATATTTCCAAATTATTTTGTCTACTTTTTCACACATCAATTTTTTCTTTTATTTGTTTTCAAAAATGCTGTGTCTGTTTTCGTAAAATCTGAATTAAATCATTATTTTGTATCGTTTATACAACAGGTAGGAATATGTTTGACATATATATTAACAAATACTTTTATTTTAAAACGTGATTGGCGGCCCCCTCGCAGCGGGACATGCTAGGCACGTGCTCAGCCTGCCCGTGTATGGCATCGCTTCGTGGCGTGGGCACGCGCGAGGCGGTCGGCGGGGGAGGGGGTGGGGCAGAGTGATGGCTGGGCTTCCAGCTACGGGCGCGTGCCACTCACTATCTTGCGTATCGTTGACACGATGTGTATTGCCAACATTATTTCTGTGGGCAACGCTTCTGAATTTACCGACTAATTATGACTGAGTTCAATTTATCAACGTCAGTGTCAGCTACTCCCTCCTTGAATTAGGGCACTTGGCTGGTACCAGTGGTGTCACATTGGTACTATAATTCTTAGAAAATTATTATTTTTGCATATTTTCTATCATTTTCTTTTTTAGTCTAGAAACCATATTTTTTTCAAAATTCTTTGCATATTGATCATTGAAAATTTAATTTCTCACACAGACCTGCAATACAACAATTTCAATTTTTTAAACTGATAAAATTGGTTTCATTTTTTCACTATGTTGTTTAAAAATCTACAAAAAATGTTATAGAATGTTATAGTTACACATTCTAGGGGAAAGTAGAGACTACTCCAACGTTATCACGACGAAAATCGATATAAAAAATGTATTATTTTTTTCCTATATGAATTTGGCATACAAATTTGTTGACAAAAATTCCTTAAATTAAACTAAATTTCCCCGTGCAATTTTGTTTCAGACTGATACAAGCAATAAGCTGAGAAAAAAATAAAACACGAAAATCTCGTTTCTCGTATTTCTGCAACAGATTGTCCTAGGAGGCTGAATTTTCGTGAATCTATGACATTTTTTATTCCCCTTCATATGAGCATCGAGGTTATCGGTTTCGTACCCACACCAGCAAAACGGTTTCCTACCCACACAAAAGTTGAACAAGTTGGTTATTCTACCTCAGGTAAGTTTTGAACTGAAGCACTACTCTAACCGGTAGACGTGGCGTACTAACCTTTACAACAACTGAAAATAAAAATTGAATACTTGCAATTTTCGAAAATTCAAAAGAAAAAAATTAAAAAAAAAAAACCTTTTTTAAAAACGTTTTCCGTATTCAAAAATCGAAAACAAAAGCTGACAC